>JAWPHD010005283.1:0-166603 GCA_037043455.1 Cyrtodaria siliqua | reverse complement strand
GAATTCCATCAAAAGCTATAACAATAACACAAATACAATGAAAAGTAATAGTCATACAATTAACATTGATCGAAAACAATATGAAAGTATACAATAAAAAGGTTATTGAATTTGTATGGCTAAATATTACTTGGAACTCGTTGTTTTGCGCAGATTCGCAGCTCGTCGTCCTTTGCCAAAACAACTCGTTCCAGGTAATATTTAGCCATACAAATTCAATAACCTATATATTGCCCGTTCACGTAGTCAGAATTCTTTAAGGTAACATTTAAATGATGAATATATTAAATCTAATTTATTATTAATTAGTTACCAGTTAATTATCTTTAATATGTTAAATTATGTTCTTAAACGTACTTTTCTGAAATTTCCTTCGTGTCATCAATGTTCTGGATGGAAATGTTGAGGTGTCACCTAGTCCGAGCACGAAAATCTTGTTAACAGGAACTTGAATCCGAGTGGTTTCGGATGTGTCTGTAAGACCGGTTGAAGTCTCGCTAATAGGAATTGATCGGAAGCTAAAACCAACAAATAATACTGTGTGTGTCTACATCAATCAAAATTGAAAATGAAAAGTAATGTTGGGACAAGTTATCAAGTCATTAATTTCACATTTAACAGTAGTTTTTACTGCATAATTAGTAACCACAGACTTGTCTGATACAAAGTAAAAACTGGTTTTGAATTAATTATAGATATATGTTTACCTATCACACACGCTCAATAGTTAGACTTCGTCTGCGTCCATCTGGGTTTTTTCATGACGTTGTTTTTGCAGCTGTTCCTTCTAGAGTTTGTTTGTGTGTATGGTGTTTTACGTCATTTTCAACACATGTAAGGTTATATATGACTAACCAGTACTGTACAAGTACCGCCATTCGGTAGAATCGACATGTCTGAAGGTAAACAGTACTGTTTCAACCAAGGAAAATTTGTGGTCTGCCTCCACGACAAAAAAAAATTGACCGTCATATGTAACCTTACATGTGTTGAAAATTACGTAAAACACGATACAACAAACAAACTGTTTCTTGGCTTTCAGCGGTGAATACGCGATTCATTCGATTAAAGGCCATGCCCGTGCACCGTTGACGCATGTGTATGCCGATTCAATGGTGATACCACGAAGATTCGACAGTGCAGTCATATGCCAGTACGGACTGGTACCTGCCTATTGTAGCACAGTCCAAACAATCATTGTTATAATCCGGTGAAGTGGCTCCAAGCTCCTGTAAGCTGGATGACCTAAGCTTGATATGTATTGCCATTTCCACATAATGGAATTTGTGCGTTAAGGACAAATTACTGTTATTTAAGTGTCATATAACATGTATTGTATAACATGCTACCGTAGCAATTTATAACATGACACCCGGCAACTCTAATTATCACTTCTCTTCCTTCAGAAAATGTCATAGAACAAAAGGTATGCAGTGATTTATACGGTACAAAATATTTATCAGTATTCGCAACATAAAACCTACTATTAAGGCTGTTGTAAATTGCTTGTACGTTAGAGGTCATTTGTAACGAACTATTTGTTGCAGATGAATGTAATTACTCAAGATTAAGAGAGATTGTAAGGTTGCTGTCCTCCCTTTGTCTTCATGTTAGAGGCCATTACATGGAGTAACTCGTGTTTCATTAATTTTATATTTTGTTCTTTATCCTGTAATTTCACTATCATTTGTCTGACCAAGGCAATACATTCTTCTTGCAAAATCTACGTCTCGGACTGCAACGTTTTCTTTCCGTTCTACACAAGAATATAAAAAATATTTACCCCTCTGGCAATGGGACTGTTAGCGTCAGCTATTTCCTCTATTTGAGGAATATGTATGCTCTCTATTTGAGGCAGTCTCTATTTGAAACGTTTTCGCTTTGCGCTCTCTATTTGAGGCGTTTTTATTTTGGGGAGACAATTCCTCTATTTGAGGCGTATGTGTGCTCTTTATTTGAGGCAGTCTCTATTTGAGGCTTTATTTTCTTTGCGCTCTCTATTTGAGGCGTTTTTTATTTTTGGTGAGACATTTGCGTCAGCTAGTTCCTCTATTTGAGATTGTTATTTTACATATGTTTATATGCAACGAATTTGGTATATCTTTATTTTAACCACGCAACGAATTTGGTATATCTTTATTTTAACCACTTTATTTTTAGTCTAGTTTCTAAGCTGTGTTCCGCTTCCCCAATGTGTGGCGGTGTCGCACAGTGATTTGCTTTTCGCAAACTGCGTGACATGTGGCAGTTTTTGCAGTCACAGCAATGACTTATTGTGTAGTTAATAAGAATATTGACGTTTTCAATACAAGAACTTTCAATTAGTACATTTGTCTTTGTGAACTGCTGTACCCAGGGTTCATAAGGTACATATATATGTTTTAATTAACTACACATTTATCTTCTATTTTGTTGAAGCCGTGGCCAATATATTTCAATAAACATAAACTGTAAACATCGCCTTGTATTGTTCTAAATTCATCTACAATAATGGAATTTGTGCGTTAAAGGACACATTACTGTTATTTAAGTGGCCATATAACATTTATTGTATAACATTCGCCGGTGCAATTTATAACATGACACTGGCAACTCTAATTATCACTTCCTCTTCCTTCAAAAAAGGTCATAGAACAAAAGGTTGCAGTAATTTATACGGTACAAAACATTTATTTTATATGTATTCGCAACATAAACACCCCCCTCACCACCCCTCCCCCTTTCCCCCTTCTCCTGCTATTGAAAACAGTGTTTAGGGCTTTTTATGTTTATATTTTCAGAACATGGAGACTTCAAGGTTTCATTCTGGTCCTTCCGTCACGGCTTCAACAGAGTTTTTTCGCGGTCACAGCAATGACTTGTTGAGTAGTTAATAAGAATTTTCACATTCTTTCAATTAGGTACATCTGCTGTACCCAGCGTTCATATGCACATTTTATCTTCTATTTTGTTGAAGCCGTGGCCAATATATTCCAATAAACATAAACTGTAAATATCGCCTTGTATTGTTCTAAATCCATCTTTAATAACAGCGGTACCTTAATTCTACATATAATATATCACTTCCGACAAGCGCGTTTGACACTGCATTTTAAACATGCAGTCTTCATCAGTTGTGCTTAGAAGGGCGTGCCTGTTTTTTGCCGTAGGCTTCTGACTAAATACAGGTTTGAGATTTCGTCACGGGATACATATTTCGTGTGTATATATCTTCCCAGAATGTTGAGACGCGAAAACGTGTTCTATTAGGAGTGAGGTACTTTGGTGCGTCTTTTTCAGTTCGTTCGTTGCCTTTAAAGCAAGAAATAAAACATATTTACCCCTCTGTATTCAATTGTATAATAAAGAAATGTTGTTATCGGCGGAGATTAAATTGTAGCACACATCTAAAGAGCGTGTGTTTGTATATGTTCCACGTTTGTTTATTTTTCAAATACATTAGCGCTATATGCAGATCCTGGGACGAAAATGACATCATATAGAGCCCTGGCAGATCAAATACAAACTCTATTTGATGTTTTATTCCTTGTTATACTACTATATAACCCCGTGAAATTCATTTTAAAAAGTGTTACGTTTATTATACACTTTATATGAGATATACATGCAGCTTTATAGCCTATTATAAATGGATAAGTGGAGTGCGTAGTCCAGTGGTAGAGCGCCGAACTCCTGATCGAGAGGTCATGGGTTCGATCCTCCGTCGCACCACGTTATTTATCCTTGAGCAAGATAATTAATCGACTTTGCTTAGAACTGGTTCTACCCAGGAAGCCATCGACAGTGATTTATCTAAGTTGCAAGAACTTGTTTCGCAATCGATGTAAAATAAATATGTTTAAATATTATAAATGTTAATCTATCTATCAAACTATTACAATTTTGAGCATACATATGGCACGTGTCTAATTTTAAGGTAGTTCCCCTTGTTTTACCATGAGAATGTCATGTGACGTGTCAACTCTAAGGGAAAGCAGGAACGTTTAATTGATATGCGTTCCTGGGGAAAGTATCAATATCAGTAGAAAAAAATACAGCTTAAGTTACTATACAGCTTAGTTCTTATCTATCCATCTTATTAATTACAACGACATAAATAAAACGTGTCTAAATAACAGTCGAATACATCGTTCCGATCTAGTTTGAACTATAGGTCGTTTATGTAAAATATATAGCATAATTGTTCGAGTATATGCGATTTATTCAGCTTCTCGAGGGCCTGAATACCCAAGAGCGCAGTATAAATCGCAAACGAGAAGAATATGCTATAAATGTGTTGTACCATAGCCATTCAATGCCGATACTTGACATTTTTATTGACAGGTTGTGTGTAAACATTACAACTACGCGCGTGTAAAATTGGGTTGACGATAGTATAACTGCCGAATCCGTTATTTATATTACGGCTGAAATACATAGTTATAGCACGATTTAGGCTCAGATCTACAGGTTTATGAAAAGTATAGCATAAGCAAGAACAAAGGAAAACCATTGGTCCAGGAGCTATGGTACAAAGTTCACTTATTCCTTTTTAAAAGAAAAAAAGTTCTGCGGTTGCTCTCTTCCCAGACATATTAATAAACATACCGGAACCAATGTTCAAAGTAGCATATTTATGTATATATAGAATAATTACAAATTAATTTTAACATATTCAAATTAATTTTAACATCTTTAATTTCAAACAAAATGGCTAAAATACACATTTACACAATGTAGAAAATTGAATGACTATATAAATTCCATAGGGGCCGAGTTAACCAAATCGGTGCCGAGATGACATGGGGCCGAGTTGCACATTGCGCTAAAATAATGTTGAGATGCTCCCTGGAAAGTGGCGCATAGTTACTTCCGGTGAGCCAATAAGTTGACCCAATTTTGACAAAACAAATATGTAGTAAAAAATAAGAAAAAATGCGTAAAACAATCTAAGACAGATTCCTTTATGGGATATATTTGGTCATGTTTTGATAACAAAATATAGAAAGATAGACCCGCGGTTCCACAGAGGATCATGCTAAGGTATTTCTGCTGATTTGGCATAGATTGATGTCTACTAAGGCAGTAAGACTAAGGGTTCGCCAACTTCTGCAGTTTTGGGTAACAAAAACAAAACGTGTTAGATTGTTTAGAAATTATTATATTTTGTTTTTTCTTTTACTGTTCGTGATCAGTCGTAAATTGCTTAAGTTGCATATATCTAACATAACCATGTTGCTATCTAAAACAAAAAGGTCCCCGGTACAAGCCCAGGTGTGCATATTGGTGTCTACAGTAACAGCCAACCCCACCCACCTATTCAGGCAACTATCCCTAGCTCAGTGAGAATCATAGCACTTGTGGTTTTATATTCTGTATCAATCATAGAGCTATGATTCCTTAGCTTCGAAATTGGTAGAGTTATAATGCAGCACGACTCGTGTTCACACTTTCTGTCAAGGTTACTGCAGACAATTATAAATGCCTACATAAACATTAACCACCAGAATTCAATGACTAAATCTTTAGGTCAGTCATAAATGAATAATCAAAAATAGTAAGGGTATTGTCAAGTACCTCGAAATGCGGATAATTATATAACATGGCTTATATTATTCAGAATATGCCTCTTGTGCTCTACTTCTTTACCCCAACCATTATTGATCATTTGTGACTGATCGATCAATATCCATTCATGTCCATGTGTATATATAAAACCTACAAAAGAGAAAGAAATCGATCCAGTCTTGTCGTTAGATATAGTATTCATAATGTATAAATAAACTGTTATGAATACTACATCTATCGTACGATAATGTTATGATTGTCACGCAGCCGATTAAAACTATCAAATGTATACCGGAAACTACGTATACATTCGTTTGTATACCGGAAACTACGTATACATTCGTTATTTACCATAATGTATGGGTTGAATATATAAATGTGTGCGAGATTTAAAATAGAAGAAATAATAAAAGCCATTGCAAACCTTGTTTATTTTCGGATAAAATAGATAGTATGTGTACTGACGAAAATATTTCGTAATCAGCATACTTGAAGATATGGTTCAATACGTTTAAAGATCCATTGTGAGATAAGACAAATATTTGAAATCAGTATGTGACCTTATTGTATTTTGTAATTGAATAGTGTTGGCAAATCCGTTTGAAGAATTCAAGAAGTTAAAAAGAATTTTCCTTCTGTAAATTTTATTTTTAAGCGTTAACAATGAATCAATTCTATATTTGAATTGTGCATGGTGATATGGAGGATCATGGTGCCAATTTTTGTCAACTTTGCTATTGAATAATAATACCAAGGACATTTTGTAATGTAACTAGGCTCGAAACGCGTTTGGTCTACATCCAACTGATGGAATGTCGGTGGTTCTACCCAGGTGCCCGCCCATGCACAAAAATTGCCCAGATGGGCATCCGGGTCTTCCTCCACCAATGGAAGCTGGAAAGTCGCCATATGACCTAAGCTGTTGGTGCGAATATAAAATCAATTCATTTCCTCACACATCAATATTTCGACAACTTATATTGAGTGATTTGTAAGTCAAGCGCTTCGAACCAATTAATTTGTTTGTATAGTGTTTTACGTCATTTTCAACACATGTAAGGTTATATATGACGGTTGATTTGTTTTGTGGTGGAGGCAGACCTGGGTAGAACCAGTACCTCCTGCCAAGTGTAAGAATCTACACTTCCTCACAAGAAAATCTCCCAGTGGGATTCAAACCCGCAGCGGTGAGAGGCAAGAAGGTTTGCATGGCAGCGGTGTTAACCCCTCGACCACGGAGATGCTTTAGGTCAAGTTAAAAACAATAAATATACACTTATATGTTAATTAACGTTAAACTAGAGGTCAGGCATAATAATTATAATTATATTGACAAATATAACAATCCATGATGATATAAACAGGTCCGAATTCTCTTTGTCAGTTGCATATCCAGGCAGTGGAGTAAAACTGTTCATTAAAGGTCTTCATCATCATCTCTGTATTGTTTCAGGTGCTACTCTTGAGAGGTGGCAGAAAACAATGATAGTGGCTGCAGTGAAAATGTTAATTTGTCATTTTTGTCACGTTCTTTAAAGGTCTTCATCGTCATCTCTGTATTGTTTTAGGTGCTACTCTTGAGAGGTTGCAGAAAACAATGATCGTGGCACCAGTGAAAAATGGAGTACTTACGACAAAATTTGCAGCAGCACTGCAGTTCTAAAGCTGAGACATTTCTAAGCCCATTCTGCATATTTTATATCAATATACATTGTAAATGGAGAGTGGGAATGCAGTGTTCAATCGTGTTGGCGCCATATAACATTGATGTGTCGGTGTGCCATAAAACCCCAATTGAATTTACATATAACACAGATTATGCTACAAAATCGAAGGAGTTATTTCTCTTAGACATTTGGTCAAGTGTATTTATTACCATATACTACCAGTACCTGTATCAGCACCCCCTGGGCTTTGCATTTTACAAAAGAGGGGCATTTATTTGAGACCATAATTGTTTTCCGTAATATTATTTAGCACACACTAAAACCCACTTATGTTTTGTTGAACACATTGTTAATAAAACAATATATTAATTTGTTTCCCCTTTGTTAAACGAGGTTTTATAGTCTACGAAATTCAATAAGGCTTAAAAGAAAAAAGTGCTTGTTTCCGCTAACCCGACCGACCCTATTATTAAGCTGCCGACCTTAACTTTTTTTATTGCAAAAAATAAAAAATAAAAATAATAAAAGGTTGAACCCATGAACCAAGGTTTCTTATGGAGATAAAAAATAAATATAAAAATATTCCTCCAGTGAGATCTGAACCCACGACCCCTGGGGTTTCCAGTGTACATTACAAACATTGAAAAAGGGTCATAACCATGTATTATCTAGGTAGTAATACCTGTCCGAGTATTTTTTATCATATTAAAAGTGTTTTTCATTAACAAAAATAAGGTCATTGATAATAAAAAAAAAAAAATTAAAAAAATATTTTGCCTACCTACCGACCCTATTTTTTTTAAGCCGTTAGAGGAAACAAACCAATTTTTTTTGGCCTTAAGAGAGGTAAATATGATTGATTGTAAGTAGAGCAAAGAGATATAAAGATAAAGAGATAAAGTATACCGTTACTAGCATTAGTTTAAGAACATAACACCTACGATTTAAACGTTACTTGGTCCTGTTGTGTGATTCATTTGTGTCAGCAATAAAATACTGAAAATTATGTTAAATAAGTCTATGTACAAAACTAGGCGATATGTATTTTTGCCAATAATCTTTGTTTACAATTCTATACAGGTTACAGTGGTTTGTTTTTTTTGGGTTTTTTAGCCATTAATGGTCTATATTCCCTTTTTTTCCCCCCTAATTTTGGGACAAAAATTCCCAATTGAAAGGAAACAATAAATAATATAAAAAAGAAGCATTAGTGTGATGTACTGAGAACTAAACACTTTTAAATGCCTCAGTTGACCTTAGAATACGGAAAACGGTATTAAATATACCATTATTAAATGAATGTTTTACAGTAATATTTCCAATTTTATGAACATTCGTACTTAAATTCCCAATTGTTAGAGTACGGGTTATGTTCCCAAAGTATAGTAAAAGAAAAAAACACTGGATTATTTTTAAACTACCGCAATCAGCACAAACTGTGAAAATTGCGTCGGTTAGTATATGTAGTCTTTTGATAGATGTGAGAAGATTGCCTTCCGTGGTTATATTTAATGTTTTAAGAATGATGTCCCCTTTTGTGGAATCCCATAAGGCATTCAAAGTGCATTAACAAAAGAAAACAAAATTACTTCAAATAATCCTGAATATTGTTACATGTAACTTGCAGTTTAATATGTTTACATTTTTATCTAGACTTTGCTATATTTGAATAAATAAATACTAACTTGACAAAAGGGTGTATTTATCAATAATCAACATATGCTGAAGGTCATGTATGTATTGACTATAAATCCACATATTTATCAAGAATACACTGCCTCGACAAATGTGTAAACATATTATACTGAAAGTGTCATGCAAAAATATCCAAGATTATTTGAATTCAATTTTTTTTCTTTTTCAAATGCAATCTCAATGGGATTACACAAAAGGAGCCTTATTGCAAATCATAGTGAATATTTTGTGCTTTAAGTCCAGTTAAAAAATAAACAATGTCAATGTCAACTATGAATGTATTTTTGCGTGGTTGTCAAAATTGTCTTCATAGGATATACATAAACAGGGACATCGTCAGACAGAAATAGCAGCAAGGATGCAATAAATGAAATGAGTTTATTACAATCAATAAGTGTTCTAAGGTTAATTGATACTTAACTATTTTAAATAAACCAAAAAGATAAAAACAACTATTATATATTCGTCAATTTGTCTTAATAGGATATAACTAAACAGCAACACCGTCAGACAGAAATAGCAGCTCGTAACAAGGAAATGAGTTTATTTTTAAACAGTGTTCTTTGACTATCAGATGTGAATATTTATGCACCAGCTTTTACTTTTGCGAAAAGTTGTCGTTAGTGAAATTTGCAAACATGTCCACGTGGCAAGCATAAACACTAGTACAGTGATAGTGGATTCTATTGGAATCAATATGCATACAATCATAAAATGAATATATTATCAAGTTGTATTATTTTGTTTTCAGGTGACTAGCCATTTCTGTAATCAAGGGACCACTAGAGGCCATTGTGTATGTGTTTGGATCTGAGTCTGTAGGAAGACTATTATAATCATCTGGTATCTCCCACAACAGAGCTAGTGTAAGTGACATCGGTAGTTTCTATGAAATTGTTTGTCTTTTCCATTGACCTGTCTGGAAAAAACGAGTGTGCTGCGAAAACTGTCGTATTGGCTTTTTATCCTCCGCCAAAGTCGGGGGATAAGGTAATAGTGTCTGTTTGTCCGTCTGTTCGTTCGTACATCATACTTTCTTGTCCGCGCTATTTCTCAGTAATCCTTAGTTGAAATTTCGCGAAACTTGCTGGGAAGCATCAATGTCAAGTGGAGATGCGCATATCGTGTTCCGTTCAATGATTTTCCATGGAGTAATGGCCCTTTGAAATTTTTTATAGAAAATTCTTGTTAGCTTTCATTCTGCAAATATCAGAAAGCTTCACTCTTCCATTTTGTGTTTCCGTACTATTCTGACCAAGGAACTGACATAACAGTCTGATATTTTACATTATATGTCTATATTCTTCAATGTTCCGTCACTTCCACTCGATGACCGATTACAATAGACATGGTTACCTAGCATCACCGGCTGCTAAGCAGCAATGGTCGATACGTCGGACTTCCTTTTAATGACCGATTACTATCGATTTGGTCACCTTTACACATGCATGGTCATGATGAAGACTTTTCATGATTACGACACAAAATGAACATGAAAGGGGTGGGGTCCCACACCTCTGCTTTTAGTGGAACTCGGTAACCATACGGGGCTATATGTCAGTTATTAAGTCAATATTAATTAATTTTGACAAAAGAGGAAATCAAACGCAGTTGTTTTTTCTTTAGGCAAGTATTTATGGACTAAACCCGAGTTGAATTGACGAAACTGAAATGTACGAGGTGTGTTCGAAAAGAAATATGCTCTTCGGAGAATTATCTTGCTAAAACTGACTGAAATGCTGAAATTTCTATGACGCTCTTCGAAATATTCCCACGATTAGAAATGCATAGTTTCAACCTGTGAATCCATTCCCGAAAAGCGTCATGGTAAGCTAATTTTGGTATACACCCGAACCACTGATTTATAACTGAACCAAGAGCCTGTCTTGAATGATATCTGCGGCTGGAAAGGAAGTTTTTAATTTCTGGAAATAGGAAAAAGTCGCAGGGTGCTAGATCTGAGTACGGAGGATTTGGAACGACGGTAATTTTTTTTCGACTTCAGGAAATTGGTTACAACTTCCGACTTATGAGTCGGTGCATTGTCATGCAAGAGACGAACATATCGGAAACCTGTAGTTGGGCGCCGTTTTGGAAGTATTTCTTCAGTTTTTGAGGTACAACATCACGGTAGAATCTGCCTGTGACACGTTTACTCTTCGTTACTGGAAATTATATTACTAAACCTTGATTTGTAAAAAAATATAGCATACACAATTTTCTTCGATGCGTTATTTTGGCAATAATAGGTATTTGACATGTTTAGTTGCACAGATCGTATAATCCACCTTTCTCACTGGTTGGAAATAATATACCCACCTTTCGTCACCAGTTACCACATTAATTTTGCAAATTGCCTTTCGTCATTTTTCGGAAACATTTTTCAGCAACCTTTTGGCCAACATTATGCGTACCTTCTTTTGCTCATCAGTCAAAAGGTGACTAACCCATCGCACAGACTTTTAAGATCCATTTCAGAATTAAATGAACTGTGGATAGTGATACCCCTACAATACGAGCAATCTGAAGCGCGGTGTATCTTGCATCAGTTTCAATAATCTGTCTCACTTTCGACACTACATATTTGGTGGTGGCGGTCTTCGGCCGGCCAGATTTTTGAGCATCTTTGACAAATTCTACACCAGATGCAAGTTTCTTTTTTCCAGCGCATAACTGTTGTATAAGAGACATTGTCGCATCCAAAGGCATGTTCTATTTCGGTATAAATCTGATTTAACCAAGTTTAGAGCAAATTTTCATGTAAGCCCTAATTTCCAAAATATTATCTACTCGTTTCCTAGCCATTTCTATAAGCAGTGGTCAACGACTGACTATATTGAAATGAAGATAATTTAGGAAACGGGTTTACCTACCCATTCATGTATACATATCACTGTGTAGATATTGCAAAGAGCTAGCCATGTGTATAAATATCAATGTAACATTACACGTGCTGCTCGAGAAATTCGCCGAAGTGCATTTCTGTTCGAACACCCCTCGTAGTTTTTATTCGATAAACATGAGCAGTTCAAAACCTAGTAATTACTGTATAAATTATACATATTTGGATAAATTTGGTTATACGCACATGAGAAAAAGGGAAAGACCGATATAATCTTGTCATGTTGGCACCATTTAAAACGAGTATGTTTATGTCATCTGGTAAGCAGTTCATGAATACAAAAAGAAGAACAAACTCATTTAAAGCTTATAATGTTGTTATTTAATAATGTATATGTTGTGTAATACAGTTAGGTAATTACTACGAAATTCAATAACATAAACGTTATCCAAGTCGAAGGCTGTACTAGTTTAGTTGCTGTCATGCTAATTGATATAAACATGCATTCATGTGGTATACTATTTTATGTCAAGAATAACATACGTTATAATTATGTAATCATGTAAAACGAAAATGGTTATTAAAATACATACGTAATATACGAAATAGCATGCAACCGCTTTTAGTAAACGAAATTTGGCATGGAATGGTGTTAATGTTTTATAGACCTATCAAAACTATTGGAGGTAATTAAATAACCGTTTACAAATAATTTGAGGGAACATTTAGATATATTGGAGACAATATCTCGAACTACAGGTTGTCATCTTTATATTCAAATGTCGTTTTAATGATTAAATGTATTTTATATTAACATGTTGACCTAACTGCAAATTTCACAACAAATCCGTCATAAAATATTTAAAGCAACAGAGTCTCTATATCAATCGATTTCTTCTGTGTATGCGTGTCTTTATTTATAACTTCATGATCACCAGCTCATGTCGAAATCGGGTATTTAAGCGAGCAAATATAGCGCAAGAAATCATTTACTGTATATACATCGACCAGTGCACATCGTACCTATACACAGGTAACTGTAATTTTTACAGAAAAAAAAGTTAGCTTCTTTCGGAGCTCGAACACACGACCTTCTGATTTCAAGTCCACTTGAATCCACTGAACTACAACGTTACTTGAGAAAATAGTATACTAACTACCATATATTATGAGGCAAAATAACTGAACAAATTTGAACGCAACTAAAGATGGATCAATAAATATGCAGTCCATATTGTCGCACGTGTAAATTAACATTGCTTGTTGTAATACTGTATCTTATCAATATGAAACTAATACTTCGCCTCAAATCAACCATATCTCGACTTGTTATTTAGCGCTTGATGAGTTTGTGTGCGCGCTCTTGTTATTATGTAATGCCTGTTTAGTGTTAAAAATGCTACATAATACCAATAAATAGCAGTGGTTTAGAGGTTCAGCGTACATCTTTCAAATCCTACAAGTGCAAGGCTGTGGTTCAAATCCCGTTCCGGGCAACTATTTTTTCATCACATATATTTTGGAGCCGTATATTTATCGATGCTACCTGTGCGGAGGCTAAATAAAAATGAGAAATTTTACGTATCGATTTCTCCTTATATCCCGACTTTTGGGGTGTTCGTCGATTTGAAACTACTTCACACGTGACTCATGCATATTTATCAGTTATTACCAGTTAAAATAGGGACTGTACAGCTTTAAGGACATATTTCCTAATATTTCCCATCGCTAATTGAAAAAGCATGAGAATCTTGTTTATTTACTGACTGCATGCTCCATGACTGATCAACTCAGGTATACAAATTGAGGCCCTCTTGTAGTTTTTTCTTCGTGTTACATTGCTATATTAGATGTTGTCTTGGGTAAGAAAAGCTAAATACAACTTTGTAATTTAGTAAAGCATATTCATAATTTAGCTAGTTTAAATACAAAACTTGTCTGATATTTCTTTATTGTTTCTAGAACAAGAATGATAGCAAAGCATTTAGTGAACAACTTTCTGTTGTTTGTTTAAATGTTACTTCACACAAAAAGGCTTTATTTGGTGGGCCTCATAATCTGAATCAAAATTGAATATCACAATGTTCTCATGAAATTGCATAGCTAACAGTGATTTACAGTTACCTATAGAAATTATCTGCCCCCAACCCCTCCCCCACACCCCCACCCCACCACAAAAAAAAATACAATAGGCTCGAAATATGTCCTTAACAACTCCGTTTATCACATAGCATGCGGTATAAAGTCATGATATATTTACAAAAAAAATAAGTGTAATAAAATGCAAATGAGGTCGAATCATGTCTTTTCCGTCTAGCTCGGTGTACATCAGAATTGCCTTGTCGATTTCCATAACTGTTTAAAATACTCTGTTACGGAGGTCATTAAGCCCCATTCACATGAAGAAATTTACTCATGTAAGTATTTTTGCATATGGAGTATATATACCCATGTGAGTAAAAGTATATTCTGTGTTCACATGTGATTAACAACCTGTATGTAATTTGACATTTACACACGGCATATGCATTACGGAGATTAGTTTCAGCAGCAGCCATGTACAGACTACTAATTTCAACTAGCAGAAGAGTGTTCCACGGTACAGTTGTGTCACCATGTGCTTATTTCCGTAAAGACAATCTAACCATGAAGTTTGAAACCGGGGGTGCAATCTTTCATAAAGTAAAAACTGTAAAAGCTTTTAAAACTATTCTTTGTTTCTGTGTGTGTTTGTGGTTGACTGATGTTTGATTTTTACTTTTCATGAAACAGGGCATAGAGAAAGAACTGTATAATGTTTCATGACCATAGGTCAATATTTGACCATGTTATGAGCTAGGTTAGGTTACAGCACAGGAATTCAAAGATATATGTTAATAAAATGATGTAAAACATGTTCAATAAAAGCTCTCTGGGAGAACTTTATATAGGAATGGATGGGATGCTTTTTATGGATTTTATTGATTGATCTTCGAATTCCAGCAATTCATGTTAAGGTTAAATGAAAAGTGGGCATAACTCTGCCGAAATGAAATTCGGAGTTATTGGACACGTCAATGAGAAAACACTTTATAAAGGTTTTTGAACGTAGCTCAATAGATTGCTCAGTTAAGTGGCCGGTAAAAGTTATTTTTATGAAAAGGGGCATAAATTTGCTGAAATTAAAGTTCGAGTTATATGTCATTGCGTAACGACATTCCTTGAGGTAAGATAAAGACGTGTGTGAAGTTTCTTGAACATAGCTATAATACCTGTCAAGTTATGGCCAATATTAGGTTGCAGGTTAAAGTGTGATGGACGATGGACGGACGACGACGATGGACGACGACGGACAAAGTGATACAAAAGTGTTTGCCATGCTACGCAGGTGGCACAAAAAGGCGAAGACTTTCCATATCATTTATGCAGAGATCTTGCTCTTGCCCTCACCCAAGAAAATACCATATGGATGAGAGAACGATCTGCCTGGGGTGGACTGATGTCGTAAAAGAAACATTTAATAATAATGAATGGATTGAACACTTTCATATGACATGGGAAACGTCCAATGTTCTATGTACTGTGACCATAAAAGCATCAGTTTGCTCATGTACGTAAACTATAAATCTGTTCACATGACATAATATACTTATAAAGTACAGTTACTTAAGAGCAAATATACTTTTGCATCACCTCCTGAGGTGATGCAAATACATTTACTCATGTTATTTTACTCCTGGAGTATGTATACTCACACATGCAAATCTGTTTACATGACACTTGCCCTCAGTAAATTTACTAACGTGTGTATATATAATGCATGCATGTGAATGAGGCTTTATTAGATACTCGATTATGGAGATCGACGAGGTAAATCCTTGTTCGGTTTCGCTCGGGGAATACCGCGTTATCATACAAACCATCGTCGGAACCCACGTTTGATTGATTACGTGATACACCATTCATCATAGTGAAGAGTAACGGAACGAATCACACGGAATATTCGGCGATGCATACAAACATAGACGTCAGCATACGACAATGTTATAGATAGACACTTACAATAGTATATAGGTCTTATGAGGCATTTTTGGAGTTATGTAATGAATATAATCTATCATTCGTATTTATTTAATATTGAATTTATTAAAACTCGTTGGATAACATGGATATGATGCTCGGAACAGCCTCGCATCATATAATGTTGTCCATATCGTTAATAAAGTCAATATCAAACAAAACCTCGTGTAAGGCTCTCTATATAATGCAAGATCGTTACAGTGTATTCAAGTCTCATCGCAGTACTACAGCATATACACAATATAGCTTAAAGCAACTCTGACATTATACGAAAAGTAAACAAACTAATCTAAACGTTTAACATTATAACAAGAGAACTAGACATTGGACCTTGACTATGCCTTCGTCCGCATCATCTGACACACATACCTTGAAAAAGGACTAATATTACAGATGAAATGTTATAAATGCATTCAAAACACATTAATTGATTGTCATATCAGCAAACACCTTTGCAAAACTAGAACTCCATACATTCAAATCTATATAATCTACTTCACAAATATTCTACAAAAAGCGAGTGTGTTAGAAGGTAGTTTGCATGGCTTGTACGCCAGCTTGTGATACTCCCTACATATATTTCAGATTATTTCAAGATATATACTGGAACTAAAATTAGTGTGAATCTTAATGATTACTATTTAATATCAAACAATTATACTAAATGAGCTTAAAATTGCTATGCCCAACACAATTTGTTACACGAGTTCCATTAAAAAGATAGGCATATGGAATACATTGTTTTCGATGAGTTTAACGGGGTCAAAGAACTCATTTGAAATACTTGTAAATGTATTAGACAAAAGGTAGTTATATATCTATATTAAAATTAAATAGTGTTTTCCCTGAATGCCCTGTCGCTTGTTTTCCTTTATTACCGACATATCTGTCCTCCACTAACGGTGGGACTGAACATAAAATAGTGCATCCCACTATCTCAAGCAGTTCAGGGGTGATGGACTAAGCGCCTTTCACCAGGCTGACTATGACCTTGAAATTGAAATACTCAGTATGGTACTCAGTATATTCTTAATAAAACAAACCTTCATATCAATGTTGGTGAAGGTCAACAGACGTTTACTGAGATGTTCTTGTCAACGATATCGCATCCTTTTTTTACCAAATTAAGGGCAATAACCCTGTTTACCCGATGCTGAAAATGCCATTTCATTAGATCCACTGACATCCCACTGCCTCCAACTGGCCAAAACATTTGGCCCGTGGAGCTAAAAATACTTTCGCATAACAGATTCCATTGGAACTCCGAGAAAGCTAATAATGTAGGAACTGAAATATATACTGAGACCAAGCATGGACTCTATAAAAACTTTGATTCTAAGCTAGACGAATTTAAAAATTGATATAAATCTAGCAAAATAGAAAACACAGTATGTTAGGAAAACAATAAGTCACACAATCGTTCACACTCCAAATACTAATATACCCCATAACCGTTTCTTTCAAATCAAAATAAAAACAAATAAATAATATCATGTTTGACTAAAAGCCGGATAAAATGTACGAATGAATACATACAAATGGTGAAAGTTACAACCCTTAAACATATTATGCTATATCGGGTTGGAATGGGGAAATGGTAATGAGCAAATAATGACAATAATGTAATGAAGATGATTATCATATTCTTGATCCCTGTTTAGTCATAATAAATACTGATAAAGTGATCATTGGTACGCTCAATTTCCAGTTCCCATTCAGGGAATGCTTATTTCTGCAAGGACATATATTGGTGGATCGCCAGCTGGGGCTTTGGATAAAATCTAAAAAACGTACTTAAAACGTTCAATACTTGTTAAAATTGCGTTGGAATAAACGATTATATTAGGAAACTAGAACTATCACTGAAGGTGATAAATACTCCACTTAAATTTTAAGTCAAAGAAAGGACAATAATTCTGAAATAAATTAGGCAGTCAACAATGGGTGATATAGACGGACATAAGGTCATCACTTGTTATGTGTATATGAAGTTTTCAAAACTGTTTGAGGAATGCAAGTAATAAAAATGTGTTAAAAGACGGAACGGGACGGGCCTCGATGCGACGCGAAAACAATGTGTTACTCGATACGACGTTACGGACAACATGATTCCTTCATTGCCCCACTTCACTTCGTGAAAGCGGGAGTATAAACATGAATGGACTATGCAAACGATTATCTTTCTAACATTATAAACTATGAAGAACAAAGTACAATTACAAATGTTCAAAGCAGAATATACATCGACCGTAAATATTTCCATCATACATAAATAAAAAAGAGGGCCAAATGGCCATGAATCGCTCACCGATGACCTTTGTCCATTGCTGACACTTGCAACAGCAAACTAATTGTTCAGGCAAAACAAGTCTTGTAAGTGCAGTAGAAGAGTTGTTAACGATTTTCCAATATAACCGTTTTGTTGACTGGTACCCCCTGGATTGCTACAATATAACCCGCGATCAACAATGAAATAAACTTGTTAGAGGACCATAATCTTATGGTAGAACATATTAGACCACTAGCTCTTGCAGTTCCTGAGGGGAAAAAAATCGCCATTTGAATACGTTTGGTAGAGGAACATAAGCGTATGCTCCATGTAACATATGAGAGCGTTATGCCTTGTGATTAAACAGCAGAAGAGGTTTTGCAGTTTTCCTTATATAGTCCTTTACAATGTAAATCTTGTGACCGTAGGAGTGGGGAATGGGGAGTGGGGAGGCAATTTTGATCCTGTATACGCTTCATGAGAGTTTTATGCCTGGCGGATTTTAGAAAAAAAAAGAAAAGTTTTTTTGTTAATGGAAAATATGTGACCCCTTGGGTGTAGCCAATATAAAAATATAGAAAACTGTGAACCCGGGGTGAGGTCAGATTTGATTACATGATCACCATTTTAACAAACTTTGTAGAGGAAGGACCATAGGCTTATGTTACGTTCAATACATTAGAGCTCAATGCCTTGTCGTTTAAGAGAAGAATATTGTTTCAAGTGTTTCCCTATATAAGTCTGAGTAAAAGATTGGACCCGGAGCGCGGCTATTGTTTTACACCGGGCACTTCATTTGAACAAGCTTGATAGTCTAGAGGTAGGCATTCATTAACTAGAACTATCACTGGAGGTGATGAATACGCTTAAATTCCAAGTCAAACAAAGGGCCATATTTCTGTAATAAATTACGCAATCAACTTGATGATGTAGAGGGACATAATGTCATAAGTTGTTATGTTTATATGCAGTTTGGGAACAACCCATTCAAAACTGTGTGACAAATGCTAGTAACAAAAATGTGTTACGGGTAACGTCGCCACGGATTAAAAATATGTTACTCGACGCAACGGGACGTTACAGAATACGTTATTCCTACATAACTCCCGTTTTAATGTGTGTATAATGAAGAACAAGTGTCAAAATCAGTTTAGTGGTTATTGAAAAGGAGATTGTTTAAGGTTTCAAACTGTTATTGTGAAGGCAGCCATCATGGGTGTCGAGCTGACCTAATTTTGAAAAAATGACCTACGGATCATCCAGGTCAAGTTTTGTTAAAACTGCCCAATCGGTTTCTGAAATTAAATATTTTAAATCAAAACTGAACAACGACAGATGTACAGACGGGCGACGGATGACGGACGAAGACTGGTCCTTAAAGCTTCGGCTCAGGTGATCTAAAATATAAGGTTTAACGAAGGAAACATATATACGTCTAAAGAAAAACTAATGCATAGACTTATTTGAAATGTATGATATACAAAACACATATTTTGTCAAATATAAGCAGGTAATATCAAACATGTCACATCAATGCAAAGATCGCCTTAAACATGAACATAAATGCAGAACAGGTAAACACAAATTAAATTAATGTAATCCTCAAAATTCAAATATCCTACTTTACTAAACCAACCTATAAGGTAGACAACTTTACAGTATCAGTTATATATACATAAATATCAAAAAAGAAGTAGCACGTAAACATGATAACTTAACGAAATAAGTCACTAATTGGATAGTTTGTCTCGAATAGATTAATTTCATTAAATATAAACTGGGACAGCTGCATTTATATTTGCTGTTTACATGAGCATGTTTCACAAAGTAGATACAATAGTGAAACAGGAATTGTAGTATTCTCAAATCGCAGTCATCAATAACTCGCATTCAAAACAAACAACTGTATTAAAGAGGTAAATAGAAGTATGAGACACTTCAAACATAGCAGGGTTAGCACGAGTACCACCTTGTAACTGCCAGTCCTTGTAACTGCCAGTGGGTTAGCACGAATACCACATTATAACTGCCAGTCCTGGTAACTACCAGTGGGTTAGCACGAATACCACCTTGTAACTGCCAGTCCTTGTAACTGCCAGTGGGTTAGCACGAGTACCACCTTGTAACTGCCAGTTCTTGTAACTGCCAGTGGGTTAGCACGAATACCACCATGTAACTGCCAGTCCTTGTAACTGCCAGTGGGTTAGCACGAATACCACCTTGTAACTGCCAGTCCTTGTAACTGCCAGTGGGTTAGCACGAATACCACCTTGTAACTGCCAGTCCTTGTAACTGCCAGTGGGTTAGCACGAGTACCACCTTGTAACTGCCAGTCCTTGTAACTGCCACTGGCAAAAAAGGCCGCTGGGCTTGTTTTGGGCTTGTGTAAAACATATTGGAAAGGAAAAGGCAACCATTATTTACACTAGGTAGTTGAACATTGCCGACGGAAAACCGTCGGATGGATTTTTTATGATCATTATCTGATACTCACTTTGATGGTGTCAGTAAATATAAAAAACAAAACAATGTAAGCTAATATGGGACCCACATGGTTGAATACATAACTAACGAGACGAAATACTAAATAGTACCAAGACAAAGAATCATAATGACCAACAACAATGAACAGACATGCTGTCAAAATATCTGCGGTAAAAAGCCTTCACTACAGCACGAATTACAGGTTCCTGAAAGTATCAGGAAGCAAACGGACACACGGGTTGGACTCGCATTGTCGATTATAAGAGATACAAGATGGAAACGTATGATTTGCTTGAATTATTACTGATACTTAGTCCATTTACTCTAAATAATCAAACTTAAACTGGAAGAGTGGCACAGTACAAATGGAGGGTGGTTGGTAGGTTAGGAATAATAGAAACACATCTCTTTTCGAAGAAAAATCACAAAAAATCGCATTGGTTGATAAATAGGTCGACGCTGACACCAGTTCTCACAATAACGGGTCACACAATATAAATACCTTTTGCTGGTATTGATTTTATTTATCGAGCATATTATATTGGCACCCAAAGACGATATAGAGAATAACTTACTGGATAACAATTCAATAAAAAACATGGCTGGAACAATTTTCTAAGATTTTATACTATTTTGAAAATTAGCATGTTACGTCCCTTTGTAGTAAATTAAACAGCAAAGTCACTGGTAGTAACGTAGCTTACAAATGTCCCATTCCCTAAACTTATATAATAGGTTTCTAAAAAAAAACAATAATCACGATACAAAAGCGAATATAGATACAGAGACTAACACATTTTAATTTGTATACTTTCAATCTAAGGTTAAAACATGTATGACTGAACTGAAATTATTATCGTAAATTTAGAATTTGTAATATAGATTACCAACTATTACTACTCATATATTAAGTATATTAAATAAATGTAATGTGCTTTAGGGGAACTCACTTATTATACAAGTGTAGTTACCGATCGTTTTTATATAAACTTATATGCTAGGTTTTTAAAAAAAAATCAATAGGCACACGTTTTGAAATGATGCGAAAACTTATTTAGAAACTAAAACATTATATCGAGATGTCGAGGGTTGAATTCTCGCCTTGGCCATGCTATTTATCCTGGAACAAGATAAGTAACCCACCTTTCTTAGTACTGGTTCCACCCAGAAAGCCATCGAAAGTGATTAATATAAGTTGCAAGAATTTGTTTCGCAACCGATGTACAAGAAATACGTTTATTAAACTAAGACATTTTAAAAGTATGACTGAATAGCAACTGCTATATGTAACGAAGATTACAAAATATTACTACTCATAAATAAAGTATGTTAAATTAAAAGAGTATGAGAGCGGACCTTTGGAAACGGCCGAACAAGACACATACGAAATATTGCAGTCTCGGTTTGATTGAGTGAAATATGCTAGCTACCGCTCACGCCCTCTAGCCCCGGGTTGAGCAGAACTCAATATTCGTAAAATCAATAGTACATAGTTTTAACCATCCCGAAGATGGCATGCATATGGCGGTGGGCATAGAGATCTTTTCTTCCCCCGTGTCCAGCGGTGTATGGTCCTAGTATCTAACAAAATACTATGTCCAATAAAAGTAAAACTTTTTAAAACAATCGAATGCTTTAAAATAGAAAGAAATTAAGGTCATTTTATTTAACAATATTTAAAAAAAATAAGAATGAACATCTGTTACAAATAAAATGGACTGTCGTCAATAAATCATTGTTTTGTGTATTTTTATTTAACAAATGGAAATTATGTTAATTAAATGGGTATATTTGCATTTTTTATTTTAAACAAACTTGTTTTTTATGACTTATAAAAGATATTTCTTTGTAACGTGGATTACTTAATGAAGTAAATTATAGGTATGTTTTGGTAATGTAAATATTTCAGTTCTGAAATTCTACTTGTTTGCTAGTTAGATTCCTTCTAACAAAAAACGTACATTTGACAGTGTTTTAAAGACTTATATTTGTATTTGTTTTACCTGGATTTAGACCCTTTAATTAGAGCAATAGTACTATAATATCAAAACTAAATATAGACTTAAAATAGATACTCGCGCTCTTCAGTCGTCCAAAAGTCTGTCTCAAAAACGTGACAAAATACTAATATAAATTTATTTTTGACCGCCCGACGTTACCCGAAGTTTTTTGTATGTTGTACGATAGTCTAAACGAATGTGAAAATCAAGTACAGTATTATTACTGTTTGTTAAAAAGTGCCGGACGGAAAATCGGGTTTATTATGATACACTCACAATAATTAACATAAAATATATATAAATACATATACTAAACATTATTGAAAGCTATTTTTATAGACTCTATCTGTACTGCTTATGAAGAAGCAGACCAACTAAAGGGAATCAGCATCGGATTTAATAATTATGATTTACACATTGCAAAAAAATGTAGCATTCAAGGATCGCAGACAACCAAACACGCATATCAAAACAAAAACAATTACAAGGATTAATTATAGGCAAGGTATTTCATACCACAAACATAAAAGGGTGGACAATAGGCGAGGTATGTAATACCAAAAACATAAAATGGTTGACAATACGGTTTGGCTACAGCCTTAGACCGGTCAGTGGCAAAACGACCGCTAGGGGCTGAACACTGTCATCGAAATATGTTTCTATATGAATACGGATACTAGCTAGTGCATTTAGCAATCAGTTCATCGTGCAGAAAATACCAGCAAATAGGCAATGATTTTAGCATTAAAGTTGACTACGCAATACAAAATCTTTCAAATATTGCACGGATGAGTATTACGGATTACTTGTCTATGAACACATTATTGATTTATATTTATTATGAAATCGGCATACAATAATTAAATGCCCCTAGTCCAGTTGAGGTCTATATTATGAATGTAATTACCGTATTTAAGAAAAAATAATGAAAGTCATTTAGAGATTAACCACTGACTTCTCTATTTTATAGGCAGAATACTATTATCTTAAAAAACAATGCAAACATGATCGGAGACATATATCTCCTCTTACTGCCAATCGACTGTTATCTCAAAAAAAATCCGAGTAAGAACCAAAGTATTTAATGCACGATTTGACAGTGTTATAAATACGATATATAAAATTTCCTAGTATTTCACCGTTAATACCAAATTTATGTAACTTTAACCGAATTGCATTTCTGTACAAATAATCAAAATACATTTTTAAGATCTATAACACTTTCTTTTAATAGAATTTTTTTTTTCGAATTCTTTCATATGCTAAAATGTGTACGATCGTTTCATATTCTGGAGTATTGCATGAAGTGCTCTATAGGTCACGTGCGTCTGTCTTAATATCCGTCACTTCCAATCATTCTTTATCAGCTTAAGGTTATCTGTGAAAAAGAAAAACATGTATTTAAATTGAACTTTCAGTCGGGTGCAATTTGCTAAACAACGAACTTGAATAATACAAATATATATACAGTATAAATGGCACAGTGCATGCAAACACATCTTATTAAAACTGATATAGTAAAATATTTCTTTTTCCTGCCATTTCTTTGTGTCATTTTGTCAGTCACAAGAAAAAGTCACAATTGTATAATGATAATGTATAATGTTGTAAAATGTTCTAATAACTTAAACATTAGTGATTCTAGAGAAACAGAAGTTGACAAAAGTCGACATGAGGATTAGATATGGGTTAGTTGAATGGTGTGACGTCATTTTCAGCACATTTTAGGTTATATATTATGGTCGCTATGTTCGTGGTGGAGCCAGATCACCCACTTTTCCTGGGTAGAACCAGTACTGTATACCTCATATCATCCGTAAGAATCTACACTTTCTCACTTAAAAATCGAGCCCCCAGTGGGATTCAAAACCGCTGCGGTGAGAGTCGAGAAAGTGTCAAACTATGCGTCTTTACCATCCGCGGCCTCCGAATCGCTTACTTAGGATACGGGGATAGTGTAAAAAGAAAGCTAAAAATGACAATAGTTTGTAGAGACCTAGTTGAATTGAACAATTGCACTTTATTTTGGAATGTATCACAGTGACGACTGCTTTTTAGATTGAACGATCTAGATTAAAACGCACTAAGCCATACCCAAACCTGTCTAAATCTTTGAAATGATCCATTTTCATCACATTTCACGTGAAACTAAATAAACAAGAGCATCGCCCAGCGGAGAACACTGTTACATGTTACTTAGAAATGAAAGCCAACGTTAAACCTTTGCAACGGAAATTAATTTAACATTAATTAATTAATGATTCAGAGGAGTATGCGACCTTCTTAAATGTATTTATTAAATCAAGCTGAAAAGGGAAATCATTAAAAAATAAATGAATAAGAAAGTTAAGGGCCTTTTTCGGATGTATTTATTAGATCATTTTGAAGATGTGTAAAATGGTTCATCGTTGTAGACTACATACTTTGAAATTTATTAGCCCCAATCACTTGTTAGGCAAAGCTTAACGGACAGACAGACGGATAACGCCACGACATGATACGTCCAGTCTAAATGTGTACAGTTTTAAAATAAAAAGAACCGAATATGCCAGTACATGTTTAAAGCGGAAGCATATACCTACCGATGGATACATCCATTGCCAAATTCTGCCATCTAAAAAAAAGTCGATATATTAAAACAAATAATTTTAACAAGTTTTGAGATACATGTTATCAAATGTATTGTCGGCAATCTGAGAGGATGATGAGTTAATATATGATACCTTTGGATGATAGTCACATTATAAATACTGACCATGTTTTACAAAAAGAAATATAAACAGATCGGACAGGGAAAGTAGCATTCAAGGAGGACAGTCAATCACAAAACACAGAAACCAAAATGTCGATCAGCACAAAACCTTCAACGCGGTATATGAAACACACGTGTTTAAGGAAAAACTGGATCAATGAATGTCATACAGTCCCTGTAGGATGTAAAAAGACTGCATTTTAAATTTAATTGCAAAGCTAACCCAAAAGCATGTTTTTTTTAAACTTAACAGAATCGATTTTTAATCTACACTATTACCATCAAATGTATATTAAAATACCCCACGTTCCGTGGCATTAATTAAAACAACTAATTTGAAAGTAATCCTCCGGTAAGAGTAAGCGACATTTTAACAATTGTTGACATGAATTATGATTTTTTGTTAAAAATTAAAGGTACTATCAATGAACCAGCCGGCTCTTCAAGCTATCCATGTTATGCATAAGCGCAGTGTTTATTGGGAAACTATTTAAGGTAGGAGTATTTATTTTCAGTCGGAAATAAACTGCGAACCCAGGTTACTTTTAAGCCGATATAATGTGTCGATATCAATCATTCTTAGCCCATCTTGTGTTATAATGGTTCGTTATAGTGGAATTTAGAGTTACTCTCAAGAAAATCTTACAACACATTCTGGAAAGGTTTAATTGTAACTGCTCTGGGAAAATGATTGCGAGAGTGCAATATATTTTAGTACGAGAGTGCAAGATATTTTAGTACAACAATTTCTCCCAATAGGGTTACTTTCATGATTAATATTTACCATGGACATGATGGAAGTCAGACCTGTT
This sequence comes from Cyrtodaria siliqua, assembly GCA_037043455.1. NCBI lineage: Eukaryota > Metazoa > Mollusca > Bivalvia > Adapedonta > Hiatellidae > Cyrtodaria > Cyrtodaria siliqua. The sequence goes on along the minus strand of JAWPHD010005283.1, from coordinate 140,476 downwards.
GAACATCTAACACCTAGTGCTGTAATTCATTTGCCTGACACAAGTTGCATTCAAATAGGCATAGTTTTATATTCTACACGTATCACAAACCGTAGAATTGCAGATTCACCCAAAATGTATTAAAAACATATTTACGCATTATAGGAGGTTGCTCTACCATTTGACCTCGCCGCGTTTTTTAGATAGAACAGGTATTATAGGTACGCAGATTTATATCTACATTCAATCGATTGTTTTGATATGTTAGGGATACCACTGTCCCCTTTTGATATGTAAATCACTATGGTCGATTCATTTAATTTTGTTTTATTTCGTTTTAAGTAATAGTTATGTCTTTAAAATTTGGTGTACAATTGTTTCTAACCTACCACTTCTTTTTGGAAAAAAACGCGTATATACTCATGCAAATAGTGTGACTACAATGCCGGTTATTTCTTCATTTCACTCGTGTATGGTACACTATTATCTCCCCAGCAGGCGTGCTAAAGGCAACACTATATCTAGAGCAAGTTATTTACAGACTGTGCAGTCCGCTCATTTTGAAAACGAAATAGAAGAGTTCTTATACTCTTCAAATTGTTACTCCATTAAATAAGATATCTTACACTTTATATTACAGATCATAACACTAAATGAGAAAACAATTATATCAGTCGATTGTAATTACAATAAAAGACAATACACTACTTGAAAAAAATTGTCAGCAAGCGATATGTATTTAAATGCAATACTATTATTATTTTATAATAAACACCATTGCATTTGATATACTATATATACATGTTTTCTAAAATATGTGGATATGTTGTACAAAGAAACAAAGAAAAGCGGACGTATAAGAACTTTCCTTTTTTTTTGTCTTTTTAATCTGGAACAGTTTGAATTGTGCACTATATTAAAAGAGGCACATTAGAAACAATCGAGATGCAAAGCGTGAATGCTTTGTTTGTTTGTTTGGTGATTTACGTCATTTTCAACACATGTAAGGTTATATATGACGGTCTATTTTTTTTACTTCCTCACAAGTCGAGCTCCCAGTGAGCCGAGCTCCCAGTGGGATTCGAACCCGCAGCGGTGAGAGGCGAAGGTTTACAACACAACGTCTTAACCATTCGGCCACGGAGACGCTAAAGCCTGATTGCAAAGCCTGATGTACTGCCTTTGTACCCCCTTTAAAGTGAGTACAGTTTCTGTTTCGGTGAAGTGACTTTCAGCCTTCTTTATTGCTGTGCATTAATAAAATATCAAAAATGATCAGACTTATATCCTTACTTAATATAATTAAAGGGATATTCTGCGAACATATTAGGGATATGGATTATTTTTTAAAATAAAGAAAACTTAAGTGATATTTGATAAATTACTTATGGGGATATGGAATATTTTATGAAATACAAAAAGGTAATGAGATGCTGTACACAGTTTGTTATACGCCACGCGCCTGTGCTAATGAATGCTATATATGGTCAGATAGGTTCATCAGCAAAACATTAACAACAGAGGTGGTCTCAACCAGAGGAATGGAATATATATAACGTAAAAACAATCTGCCCTGAAAATGTGGGCATCGAGTCTAAATATGCACAGTCCCTCGTCAACGATGTAGACGATATCTGACAAATAAGTCAAGAATCGCTTTAGGTCACGTACCACAACGGCAAGAAGAATTACCAGTCGTTTGCATTCCGATGCACTGGACAGAACCTTTGGGAGAAGCTGTATACATACGTTGACCCACACAAGCCTGATGAACATGCAGACGGTAATATAAGCTCTGAAAGTATTATTCCAGAAAGAGTCATGCTTGACAAAATTCAGTCGCTATTGATGAAAAACAGTTGCCTGGATACGAGGGTGCTTCAAAAAGTTCTGTCACTAGGCATATATCCTTTGAACTGGATATTACACTGAGATAAAGTAGTGTATTTATAGTACTACTGGGTTCGCTCTCTTAAATTCCACAACAACAAAAAAAAAATCCGGTTATTTATACCCCTGAATTACCTCCCCCTACCACACCTTTTGGATACTGGCATCTCTGAAAATGTCCTTGTTACAAAACATTGTAAAAATTATTTGAATAATTATATACTTTTAAATTTTCTTGTACGCCATCTGTTGTTATTCGCCTATAATCCATGAAAATGATTGTCGATAATTCGGAAAGGTCTTGCTGTAAACTAGATATGAGTGAATGCATATCCCTTAATTTTAGCGGAAATAACACTGATTTTCTTCATTTTGTTTACGGAAATGTTATAATATCTTTTAAATGTCGTAATTATTCTCTTAGTATTAAAATGTTTTCATATTTTTTTACAAATCCCAGTCTTTCAGTGTTTAAATTTCATATTCAACACATTATTGTAGAATTTTGCACAATGTTTAGTGAAAATATTGATCATCCAAAAACGCTATTTCAGAAGACTGCCCTTCCATTTAATGTCCATTTATCATTAAATTAATTTTACATGTTAGCTTAAAATGTTAATTTCTAAGACAATGCCTTTTCATCTACCATGCTTAAATTCTGTATCTTGTAAAGCACAGATATAACTGGTAATGTATGAGAAATTTCAAAGGTCTTCGACAAGTACTTAAAGAGAAACAGGCATTTAAAAAGGTAACAGTTAACATACCTGAAACAAGATCAGGACGAAAATGCCTCAGTATGTATAAGTGATGTATATTAAATGTTCCATAACTTTCGTCACGCAAAAGATACAGCATTCATTTTACCATCAATGGAATGGTATTGAAACTCTCTTTCATTTGGAACCAAACATCAACACTCACAACGAGCATATAAATGTTAAAACGCGTTAGTGACAGAACTTATTGAATGAACCTCGTATGTGAGACATACTATATGTGAAATATGTTTTGTAGAAAAGGATACGTTTTTTCCAAATGTTGAGCAAAAAAAGCAGCCTTTTGAGGAAACACTTTTCTCGGATTGATTTTTTTTTTAAAATATCTTCACAGTTAATACCTACCTGGTCTGGTGAGGAAGTTGAGTGTTCAGTGACATCTTTCGAGCCCTTAAACAAAAATGTAATAATTTAAACTATTAATACAAACAGTTATAGATGCAAGTTATCAAAAGGATTGTCAGCAATCTGAGAGGGTGCTGAGTATGACGCATGTTGGCTGATGTAATATGAGTATGATACATGTGGATGTCATTGTTTATGCTGCTCTACACTGTATAATATGCTAAAACTGTTGCTTAGGTAACACGGCTGGAGATATTGTGTATTTATGGGAGGAATATTAACAAGATATTAAGTCGTTGCAATTGTATTCCATTGACTTAAAAGTAGGTAAAAATGTCGAACAGAAAATGCAACTTCACAGAACACAGTCAACCAAAAACAAGCGCTAAAACAAACAACAGTTACAATGTAAATAAAAAGCAATGCACATGACAAACACAAAAGGATTGACAAGGGGGCAACGCCATGAACAGTCACTGGTAAAGAGGCCGCTGAGTGTTTAAACCATGGTTTATGGTGCACCAAACCCCACTGTTACTCTATTGTCATCCCAATATAATAGGCATAAGAAGACATAGATGAGCATGTAAATATGAATATAGAAAAACATAAGGCCAGAAAGCAAAAATGTACTCTGCACAAATCCTTCTATTAAATCTCTTGATGTCCCTATGCTGTATCTATCTACTGGCTGTGCGAATATGGTAGAAATCAATAACAAAAAAGCGTCAATGCTCTCACGATTCGGGAGTGGGTGGTGGAGGGCATGGGATGTGGTGTCAGATAGGCTGTTTCAAACTTGTCAGAGATTTTATTAATATTAACACTCTGACTTCTGAAACAATTTTCGTAAAGATCGGATGACAGATTATGTAGCTACAGAGTTCACTAAGCAATACATGGCATTTTTTACTAATCAAGTGCCATAACTCTGTTGCTTCCAGTCTAACTTGCGTAGTTGTCTAATTTGTTTCACGTCATTCTATGACGGAGATAACTTCATGAAGAATACATGTTGCAAAAAGAAAAATATTGAGAAGTAGGAAGGGGCAGGAGCGATTAATGTGAGTCAAAGCAAAATATAGCATTTTCAAATAAATCAAGGTAGGTCCGTAACTGTGGTGTAAATAATCCGATTAAGCTGTCTTTTGAACTTGTTGGAGATTTCATTTAAATAAACAATTAGGGTAAAGATCAGATGAACAAGAAATGTCACCAATAAGTGACAAATGCCCCCGAAAAGTTTGACTCATTTGAATTTGACCTCCAAGTGTGACCTTGATCTTTGCGGTACGAACCTGATTATTTCATATGACACAGCTTCTCATTGTGATTAACATGTGTGTTAGGTTTCATGAATATCCCTCCAGTTCTTTCAAAGTTATGGCTGAAACTTGATTAACCCGATTACTGCACACAACACACTTTCTCATTGTTGTTTTTATTTGAGTAAAGTTTCATAGAAATACCTTCAGTTATTTTAAAGTTATGGCTAAGACATGATTGTTTCGGACGGAAGGTTGAACGGACGAACGGACGGACGGTTCGATTACTATATGCCTTCCTTCGGAGGGAAATGAAGGCCCTATCGTCCTAACGAGACAAACTATAGCATATTTAAGAAAATCAAGGCCATAACTCCAGTGTTACTTATTCGATCTTGCTGGTTTTTGAATTGACGAAACTATTACTAATATCAACATTCTTACTAAGCTTGGTAAAGATTAGATGAAAAATGAAGACCATATCGTCTTGACGAGGAAAAACATAGCATATTTAAGAAAAAGCAAGGGCCATAATTCTGGTGTTACTGGTCTGATTTAGCTGGTTTTCAAACTTATCCCAGCTTTCATTATTATCAATAATCTTTCAAAGTTTGGTAAAGTTCAAACGAAAATGAAGGCCCTATCGTCGTAACGAGATAAAAAATATAGCATTAAATAAATCCAGGGCAATTACTCCGGTATTACTGGTTAGATCTGGCTGCTTTTCAAACGTATCCGACCTTTTATTGAAAGCAATCAGGACAGATTTGGTAAAGATCAGATAAAAAATTAAAGCATTATCGTATTAACGAGGCAAAATATGGCATATTTAAGAAATGCAATGGTATAGCTCCATTGTTACTGGCTCTATCTGGCTGGTTTTTAAACTCATTACAGCTGTCATTAATAACAATAATCTGGCCAAGTGCGGTAAAGATCCGACGAAAAATAATCAGACGGTGTTACGTGTCCAATCTGGCTGGTTTTCGAACTTGTCCGAGCAGTTATTTATATTAACAATCCGGTAAAGTTTGGTGAAGATCAGATGAAGGCCCTATCGTCCTGAAGAGGCAAAAGTTTACTGTGGTCCTTGACTGCTACATTTCCTAATCGATTTTTATATCTACTTTAAGGACACATTTCCCAATGCTACTTGTCATTGAAAAAGCATGGGAAGATTGAATATTTACAGCCAGCACGCTTCATGGTTGATCAACTCGGGTATATAAATTGAGGCCCGCTCTTAGTTTTTTATTTGTATAGCATCGCTATATTGAGGGTAAGAATAGCTTAACAACACTTTGTATTTTACTTTAATGAAGAAATATATGTTCATAATTTAGCTTTTGAATATAAAACTTATCTGGTATTTCTTAATTGTTTTTAGACCAAAAATCAGAGCACAACACAATAAATATACAACATTCTTTAATGTGTTATTATGTGTACTGGTCACAAATGCTTTATTGGGTGGGTCTCATAATCTGAAGAACAATTGAATATCACACTTTGCTCATGAAATTGTTTGACTAACAGTGATTTACAGTTACCTATAGAAATTCTCTCATCCCCAAATACAATGCATAGATCCGCTCTGTCTATCAAACATATATCTGACCAATTAAAATCACACGAGGTATTTACCCCGTTACATAATGCACATGCTGTCCCACAAACAAACATGTTATACAATAGAACACATGGTAATGTGTGTGGCCAAAACTGAGCTTGGACAATGGTGGGCGGTATTTATCGATTTGTACGGATCTATGTATAGGCTCGAAATATGTGCTTAACTGACGGACGACAGATAACTTGTTATCTCATAAGCTTTACTGGCCTCGTCAGGATAGCTAAGAACTAATTTTACTTTTATCTGCCGGTAAGAGTATATGGCATTTTCACTAAAAACACCTTCGCCATCGATTCAATTTTCATCAGGCGCAGGAAATATTACTTTGACGCGTGATTCATTATTTACAGGCACGAAGAGTATGGCCAAAATTACGACTAATAGTGTTGTTTACGATAAATAATTTGTCTTTTTGCGTATAACAAATTAATAAAACGTAATGAAAAAAGCTATCGCTACTGTAACATATAATTTCGGGTAGTCAAGTCTAGGGGACAACATATTTTAGATATGTATATTTAGATTCTTCCGGATCGCCTGAACGTGTAAACTTGCAATAGTTTGCATATAAAGATATATAAAGATATAAATATTTCTGTAGATTATTTTAAGGATACGTTAATAATATTAAAATGTTATTTGTTGGAAACCGTTAAGTCTGCTGTTCAAATGTTCAATGACCAATTTTTAAATTGTCATTTTCAAAATAGCTTGTAGAGACCTTGTGAACTGTTGAATTTGACAATATCACTTTCCTTTTGGATTGTATCAAATGTTTCAAGTTTTAAAATAAACAACAGCCGAATAACACAGTCATATTCTTTTAAGTGCAATAATGTACCTACCTTTCCTTGCAAGAGGGGTGATGCTGTACTGGCATCTTCCAACTCATTCTCATTCTAATAAAATAAATGTAGTTGTTATAATTCAAATAATACTATTAACAGTTATAACAGTTATAACGATACGTGTTATCAAAAGCTGAGAGAGAGAGAGAGAGAGAGACAGACAGACGGACAGACGGACAGACACAGAGAGGAGGGAGAAAGAGGATTTATCATAAGTAATAAAGGGAGATACAGTGGGAGAAACATAAACAAGACATGTCAAGCCGTTGCAACTGCATTCCATTTATTTAACACTTTTCTAAATGGAATTATACCGACTTAATTTTCAACTAAAATTAAGTAGTGTAGTTAATTTCGCTCTATATATCTTTTTTGGAACTGAAATTCGTTTCCAAGTCCATTTTCATCGAGCGCGGGAAATATTATGTTGACAAAGGAATCACAAATTACAGGCACGAAATGTAGGCCAAAAGGTAAGATTAACAGTGCTGTTTACGATAAATGTTTCACCTTTTTGCGTATATTTTATTTCGCAACAAATAAACTATTAAAAAGGATATCGCTACATATGTTTTTGCGAAGATAAGTCTAGAGGAATACGTTTCTGGATATGTGTAATTATATTGACATCCTTAACTCTTTCAGATTGCCTGAAATTTTCACAGCTATTAATCTTGTACTATATTGCATATATATATGACCTTAAATGAGTTCCCTTTCCATATACGATTTATGAAACGAGATATGAATTATTTTAATTTTAACAAGTCTTTTGGCGAATTTAAATTAAAAAAACTATGAATTTTATAAATCTTAATATATGGAATGGAAACGAGTTTAAGATGTTTTTTATCACATAGCATTACAGTGAAATTAGAAAAAAATAATAAGATGAACATAATAGCGACGCGACGTCAGACAAACGTTACCGCCAAACCTTCTTGTGACGTCATAAAACCATGTCCGTTAGTGCCAAAACGTAATAACGTCATGCCGTTAACAACGTTGGACATAAAAGAGTTCGGGTTTTATCTCTTTAAAGAAAAGCAAATTTCCGCCAACTGTTGAACAATTACAAACTGATTTGTATAATGTTAACTATTTGTTATTAGTTGTTGGCAAGTATTAAGCTTATGACCTGTTTAGACAGGGATACATTTGTGATAAAATAGTTTCAGTTAACAAAATGTACGTAACGTTACAAAATGAATGCATGTGTGCCCAACCAATCATACTCGTTACAGGTTTTGATGACACATGTATACATAAAATAGAATATCAAATGGTCGTTTGACACGCCTAATGTGGGAAGTAATGTAATAAAAATGATATACCATTTGAAAGATACGGGATTTTTTTTAATATATTTATTTTAAACCTTCAAGATTGCCAATGATCAATTTGCTTTTTCAAAATAGTTTGTAGAGATTATGTGTGATGTTGAATTTGACAATATGTTTTTAGTTTTGGACCGTATCACTTTTGATTATTAGGTACTAAGATCTAGAATCAAAAACCCTCAGCCATATACAAACCTGTATGAATCATGGACATGATCCATGTTTTGTCACATGAAACTTAAAACAGATACAAATATGTGAACAGTTTTAAAGAAAACATCAACCGAATTTTACAGTTATATTATTTTAATTGCATTAATGTACCTACCGTCTCTTGGAAGGGAGTTGAAATGTCCGGTTCCATTTGCATCTAATAAAATAAAAAATAAAAATTATAATTCGAACTAATACTGATAACCGTTATGGAGATACATGTTATCAAAAGCAGAGATGGCGCTGTTGTAATATATGTTACATTTGGGAGATAGTCGCAATTTATATGCTGGCATAAACTGTACAATATTCCAAAGCTGTCGCTATTGTTATACTTAGTACGTGTTTATGGAGAGAGCGCATTATCATACCTAATTAAGGGAGATATAGTAGTTGCAACTGTATTCGATTTAATTATCACTTTTCTACAGTTAAAGCCATAATATATGTATTTGTAATCTTAACTAAATCATAATGTGTGAATAATTACCATAAATCTTGCATTACATCACTTGATGTCCCCATGCGTTAATGGAAACAACTAACCATGGAAACAACTAATTTGACTTTTACCCTCCGGTAAAAGAGTAGTCGGCATTTTAGCCATTGTTTACATCTGATTATTGTGTACAAAATATATGTACTATACATCATTTGGCCCTGTGAGGTACCCGTGTTATGCATAAGCGCAGTGTTCATGGCACACATCGTATTAGAGCTTAATTCACGTATATCGGTTGTTATGTAAAATTCGACATAAAGGCGAACAGGAAATGTAGCATTCAAAGACCATAGTCAACCGTTGTAAGACGTACGTTTTTTAAACTCAAACTGTTTTATGACAAGTATAAATGCATTTCTCTCAATATCTTTTTTTGGGAAGTGAACTTTGTTTTCGATGCCATTTTCATCGAGCGCGGTTTATTATTTCATTTCGACGCAGGAAATACGCACGAAATTCATATTTAGAGTGTTGTTTACGATAAATGTTTCACCTTTTTGCGTATACTTTATTTCGAAACAAAGAAAACCTATTGAACAGTATATCGCTACTCATTAAACAACTAGTAAAATATACCATTTGAAAGATACGAGAATATTTATTTATTTTATATATATTTGTTGTAAACCTGTAAGCCTGTTGTTCAAAATAGCCAATGACTATTCTCCAAATATAAAATACTTTACTTTATAGAGACCTTGTGTGCTGTTGCATTTGACAATTTCACTTTTGTGAAATCCGCAAGATTTGTCAAGTCAACTGCAATTGTATAACATTATATAACCCTTCTCTTCGTGACATTATACGGGATGTGGAACATTCCTTCAAATACAGTTTAATTCTACACTTAAAGTCATAATATATTTATTTTTAACCTTAACCATGTTAACGGAGATGATACTGAGTTTTAGTTATACTATTACCGCACAATTTGCATTTTATCACCCGATTTCCCCAGGCGTTTAATTATACGACTTCCAAAACCTTTGTCAGCTGTTTTGTTCTGCCTGTAATAATTTCAGTTTGATTGTTTAAAGTAAAATTGTATGTATAAAATGCTCCCGTCTGTCAGATGAGGGAGGAAATAGTGTAGTCTCGCGTATCGGAGTCTATTATCTTCCGAGTGTGTTAAAGAACCATGGGAATCTCTTCGGCAGTAAGAGTAGGACACAGGTCCTGGTTTCATGTGTATCCTTCTTATAGCTGGGGTGGCTGTGTGTTCAGGAGCCGTTAAAGTAGAAATATCTACGGGTAAATCCGCGAGACATTTTATTTCAAAAATATAAATCGTTTGACAACATTTATGACGCTCTAACTCCATATATCTAATACAAGTGCACTACCATGATTATATAAATGACATTACCGTCAAATAGTGCCAAATGAGACTACAGTCTTATCTCTTGTATGAATAGTATAACAATATTCATTTCACTCTCCTTTTGGTTACGTTGATACATTTCCCATTTGTTCCTACCAACTGTTTACGATTATAAAACAAGAAATTTTGTTAAATAGGTCTCAGTCACTCGGTAATTATTTTCAAAATAGAAAAAAGGTGGTGCTCGCAAACACTTCACCAACACTCGAACCACATCAATGGTTGCCTGAGCGCAGCACTTATCCCTTTGCTGGATATTTGGAGCATGCTTTTACTTGCAAAACCTAAACTGGGTTCAGTATTGTAATGATTACACACAATACTATAACCTGCCTATCGTACCGTATGAAATCATCACCGTAATATATTTCGGTGAGTTCTATGCATAGTATAGGTTATTGAATTTGTATGGCTAAATATTACTTGGAACGAGTTGTTTTGGCAAGTCGTCCTGCGCCAAAACAGCGAGTTCCAAGTCATATTTAGCCATACAAATTCAATAACCTTTTTATTGTATACTTTCATATTGTTTTCGATCAATGATAATTGTATGACTATTACTTTTCATTGTATTTGTGTTATTTTTTATAGCTTTTGGTGGAATTCCTATCTTGTCATTTAGTTTCATTTTGTGTGGATGATTATTTTGCGCGAAAACGACGTCGACGTCGGATGACGTCATTAAAAACATCAAGCGATTTTCTAGTTTGTTTACCATTCAATAACGTTAAAAACAGTGGATGAGTGACCATTTCAATTATTTTATCAATTCTCTGCCATAAAAGATTAAAAAAACACGTATTTTTTTGTTGACACTGTAGGAAGGATTCCGTAATTTTTATTTAAAAGTAGTTTCTTATTTCTATTTCGCGGCTCTTAGCAAGCACGCGAAAAAGTTCCGGTGCAATATCAATGTGTGCAATGCACATCTATATAATAGTTCAAACCACATGTATACCTCCTCGTGCTTATCATCTTTACTATCTGCTTTCTCTCTATTTGAACGCATCTTCAGCCATTGTTCACGGATACATTCGCGGTTACGATAAAGGAGAACTGCAAGATAAAATGGAAATACTATATATGTATACATTGCTTAACAAGTTTAAAAACGAGTTTTAAAATAACTTTAGTATCAACATCACTGAACAACAGTGTTTATAATATATAAATAATATAGTTTAATATACCATGTATATATAAAGAAGATTTACTTGAACATTCTGTTTATACAATAACTTTTCTATATTAACTTGATGCTTTACAGTGATGTTTCGATTTCTTTTGAAAAAAAATAAAATTGTAGGCTATTTTGAAGCCAATTATGTCATCTTTTTCTTCAGTACTCCAGTATATTAATAAGCTTGATGTTGGATATTAACCTAAATATATTCATTTGATCTTGAATGTGTACACTTCATTGAATGTATTATTTGTGCCAACATGTACAAGACCTGTAAACATAATCACTGATACATGTGATAGCGAAGGAATATATCTTGTGATTACACCAATACATGTTTGATACAACCCTAGATGTTTCTGTTATATATGCACATAGCCGACGAATTAGTATGTTCTCCGTTAATTATCCATGTAACTCAATTTAACTGCAACAGATTATATTATTATACCTCACATAAAACGCCCATCATAAATCCCCATAGACAACAATGTACAAACCTCTCATGAAAAGACTCCATAAAACCGAGTCTGCTACTTTTCCTCTCTTGTTTGTGCTTGTTCCTTCCAAGGGATCATCTTTTCAGTTGTATTACTATTTCTTACCCTCAGTATGACAGTATAAATACAACCTTTTGAGGTTGTTATTTGTTCAGTATCTGGTTTACAGTATTTGTTTTTCAGTAATTGGGGTCATTTGTTCAGTATCTGGTATAATATTTGGATTGAAAATGTACTTCAGAGTTCAGTATAAAGTGAAAATATTGGATGCGTTGAATTAAAAATATATTGTGAGAGGATAACAATTATTGTGCTCAAAAGACATAAAGTTAAACTGGATTAAAGGTACAATTGATATTTTAGATTAAAGGGACACTTGCCAATATTATTTGACGTTATTCTTATATCGGATTTTAAAGAAATACTGGATTTATGTGTATTCTGTTAGTGAACATGTTTCATTGTAATATTTGAATACATTTGTTGATTATTTTTTAAAAAATTGTTATTGTAGGTTTAGCTTCATTTCTTGTCACATTTTACCCGTAACACACACATATTGGATGGGAAAAAGACCAGTCTAAGACAGCAGCACCACGCACATTTTGACAAAGCTATTTAAATCCGATAAGTATGCGGTTTCAAGAAATAGTAATAAGAAATAAGAAATAATAATTAACCATACGTCCCACATAACTCTGTGTAAACCTCGCTTTGCAGTGGTGTCTTTTTTAAAAATAGAAGATCTCGAAAATTAATATATTCAGAAAGGTCTACTACAAGGAACTTCCATGTAAAATGTTGAAATTATTTGTCAAGTAATATTGGAGGATTTGTCACCAAACACTTCATGTAAAATGTTGAAATTACTTGTCAAGTAATATTGGAGAATTTGTCACCAAACACTTCGTCAATGGCAGCCGTATTGGATAAGGACTACCAAGAAAAAATTAATTTCACATGAAATTGAATTAGTTCTGCTATAGAAGGGCAATAAAACACATATATCACAGGACAAGTGTGACAAAGCCTCGCTGCCATTTGAGAGAAATTGCTTGTATATACCTTTTTATCTCTCTGCGAATTGTGCTTTATCGGGCACACTATTTACCAATTGGAGGTGTTTCATAAAGTTTCACCGAATACATGTTCTTTTGGAATTAAACTAACATTTGAACATATATTAGTTTGATAGTTAATGAAAGTCCATATATTGTAAGTTTAAAACAGGGGCGGAACCAGGATTTCAGCTTAGTGGGGGCGTAAGACTTTGGTCAATATTCGGGTCCGTTTCTAGCCTCATAAAACGGTTGCGGTAGTGCATTGATTGGGTAAAAAAGTCCGTTTTCAAATAAAAGGACTTAAAATTGTGAAAATTAAACCACTCATTAGCCATTATGCGAGCGAAGCGAGCGAGCAAAGTTTTTATACTGAGGGCGGGCAACGAAATTGTTTGATGGGGGGCGTAAGATTTTGCATAAAACGGTTGCGGTAGTGCATTGATAGAGTAAAAAAGTCCGTTTTCAAATAAAAGGATTTAACAATGTGTTAATTAAACCACACATTTAGACATTATGTGTCGAGCGAGCGAGAAACATTTTTATACTGAGGGGCGTGCATCGAAATTGTTTGATGGGGGGCGTAAGATTTTGGTCAATTTTCGGGTCCGGTTCTAGCCTCATAAAACGGTTGCGGTAGTGCACTGATAGGGTAAAAAAGTCCGTTTTCAAATAAAAGGATTTAACAATGTGTTAATTAAATCACTCATCAGCCATTATGCGTCGAGTGAGCGAAGCGAGCGAGAAAATTTGTGATACTGAGGGCGTGCATCGAAATTGTTTGATGGGGGGCGTAAGATTTTGGTCAATTTTCGGGTCCGTTCCTAGCCTCATAAAACGATTGCGGTAGTGCATTGATAGGGTAAAAAAGTGCGTTTTCAAATAAAAGGATGTAACAATGTGTTAATTAAACCACTCATTAGCCAATATGCGTCGAGCGAGCGAAGCGAGCGAGAAAATGTTTTATACTGAGGGCGTGCATCGAAAATGTTTGATGGGGAGCGTAAGATTTTGGTCAATTTTCGGGTCCGTTTCTAGCCTCATAAAACGGTTGCGGTAGTGCATTGATAGGGTAAAAAAGTGCGTTTTCAAATAAAAGGATTCAACAATGTGTTAATTAAAACACTCATTATCCAATCAATATGCGTCGAGCGAGCGAAGCGATCGAGACAATGTTTATACTGAGGGCGTGCATCGAAATTGTTTGATGGGGGCGTAAGATTTTGGTCAATTTTCGGGTCCGTTTCTAGCCTCCTCATAAAACGGTTGCGGTAGTGCATTGATAGGGTAAAAAATACTGATAAAGGTGATCCTTTTGGAGCAACAAACACAATTAAGAGAATAAAGCAGCAGACTCGGTTTTGTTGAGTCTGTCAATGAGAAGTAATGAAAGAAGCAACACCTCTCACGCCCCTATCACAGGTTTAAGCGGTATTCTACTTCAAAACCACCTATATTGGGCTCGTTGATCCAAAAGGACCAGTAAAAATAACACTACTGATTCGTTGCACGGGGAGTCTTTTTACAGCCGCCACACTGCACTAAACGAACGCTAGTGTGAATGTTAATAAATACTGATAAAAGTGATCCTTTGGGGTCCGTTTCTAGCCTCATAAAACGGTTGCGGTAGTGCATTGATATGGTAAAAAAATACTGATAAAGGTGATCCTTTGGGAGCAACAAACACAATTAGGAGAATAAAGCAGCAGACTCGGTTGTCCGATATCTTTATCCTTCTTTATCGAGTCCGTTTTCAAATAAAAAATAAAAGGATTTAAACAATGTGTTAAATAAAAGGATTTAACAATGTGTTAATTAAACCACTCATTAGCCAATATGCGTCGAGCGAGCGAGAAAATGTTTTATACTGAGGGCGTGCATCGAAATTGTTTGATGGGGGGGCGTAAGATTTTGGTCAATTTTCGAGTCCGTTTCTAGCCTCATAAAACGGTTACGGTAGTGCATTGATAGAGTAAAAATGTCCGTTTTCAAATAAAAGGATTTAACAATGTTAATTAAACCACTCATTAGCCATTATGCGTCGAGCGAGCGAAGCGAGCGAGAAAAGTTTTTATACTGAGGGCGTGCATCGAAATTGTTTGATATTTTATCTACAGTAACATGGACATACGTGTATGATCCGGAATTTTAGGTGGGGCGCGCGCCGGGTGCGCCCCCCCCCCCCCTGATCCGGAATTTTAGGTGGGGCGCGCGCCGGGTGCGCCCCCCCCCCCCCCCCCCCCCCGTATCCTCTTGTGAGTTAACTGTTTCGGATGATGCGCGGAAATGGCAAATACAAATCTAATAGGGCTCATAAAACAATGTGACAACATTTCATAAAAATCCGTTCGCTAAGATTATCTTCTTTCTTTCTTTTTTTTTTTACGTACGGCGGATTGTGAAAGGCTGACGGACGATGTACTCTCGTAAAATCTCGTCCGGTTTCTTAGCGGGAAGAGCTATTTATTTTAATTAAAATTAACAGGACTTCAGTGCAAATACGACAAAACAGTGCATGTTCCTTAAATCGATCTCAGTTGCATGTGACTGTATCTGTGACTGTATCTCAGCTACATGTGACTGTACTTACCAATCGCAATAATAACAACAAGAATAACAACTATTACTATTGCTATTATTACTCCAGGCAGCAGTGTATCATTTGTATCGTTTTTTTCAGGATCAACTGAAACGAAACAAAATCAAATGGGACAAATACCATAATATAATATATATATAGTGTTAGCAGTGCACTTAAAGAATAACAACTATTTTCTTAATTTATAGCTTATCTTAGGTGCACTATTTATGTTACTAATTGTTACGTAAAAGTGAAAAAAGGGAAATATCAGAAACCAAGTCGGCCACTTATTATGTTTAAAGGTTAAATATGTTTAAAAGAGGAATTTCCAACTATTGACCAAGTATTCAAAGTCTTAATTGCATTGGGAGCTGATTTATGGTAGAGACATATGTATTAATATACTCGATGTTCAAGTTTTTTTTCTCTTTTGTTTCTTGAAGAAAAGATTGAATGACTCATATTCACAATTAATTTTGAGTTAAGATATTAAACTACGGCATACATGTTGTTTACAGTTTATTTTCAGTGAGTTGTTTTTAAAGCCCTCGAGTATATTACTGTTATATCTCCGAATACACATACATATCACGTTATGAAACTGACCAAACAAACTTGTAAAATTATTTTAGACTAGACTTATTAAAGTTGTTCAGATGCCTGATACAAATGAACAGTGTTATCAATAAATTAAGATCATCTGCAAGAATAAATTATATAACACATACATTAATGCCTGGCGCATGTGTATGGAACAGTTCTCCACTTGAAATAAACAAACAGTCAGCGTCTTTTTAAGTGTTCCCTTAGATCCAGACTGAGTTTTAATATGACTAACTGTATATTATACCACCACAACCGTTAAACAGTGATTCATGTTAGTACTAATTTCTCCTTTATAATGTGTCGCTGTGTTCATGTTATCATGTTCTCGAGTAGCTTTCTTTAAATTAATACTATATTTTAACTTAAACTCATACTCACGCCCTTATTTACATACCATGTGTTGTTGCTGTCGTATTGCCTGCTGGGGCGAGAGTCTTTTGGGTCACTATTGTTGTTCTGAAAAATAAAAATTCAAATGAAAACAGGGAACGCAGAGATTTAAACCCATATAGGGCTGAGTTTGGCCAACAAAATCCCAAATATTAATTTCGATAAGTTGTGTTTGGTATCTAGATTCGTTGGTGTTATTTTGATCAAGTTTAAAACATTGTTACCATGAATCATAATCATGGCACTATATCGTTCCCAATCTTGCGTTGCATTGCGTGCGTGTGGTTGTGTGTGTTGAGGACAACAATTAAGAGATAGCGCGCAGTTTCTCACTTCATCAGTTATAGTCACTTTATTCAAATATTTCAACTAAAACGTTTCAGTCCACGAAAGACATGCAATATAGTAATACAAGAACTGTCGGAGAACAAACACAGCTCGAACATGAATAGGTATCTGTCTATCTGCGTTAGCTGTGTTTGATATAACGATGCATCATGCTACTTTCACTAGTTATAATATGTCCACTCATTTTATCTTGGGTAGAACCAGTACTGTATGACTCCCGCCGTCCGTAAGTATCGACAAAAAATAAAAATTCGAGAGAGAAGGTTTACAAAGCAACGTCATTAACCCCTCGACCACGGAGGTCCAATAATGCATGGATGGTGGTTGAAATCCTTATGAGCGGTCTAAATAATCAACTTTGTGACGAACTGACCTACATAAAAAATATTTAGCGCCAAAATAATGAAGTCAATGACCCTTAAAATTAGGTCAGGTTCATCTATGATATCACCAGTATATACCTGGTAGTAATAAATAAGGTATAAGAAGTAATACCTCAGATGTAACTTTGACCCAAGTTTGGTTTATAAAATCCTTGTACTTTGTGAGAAATTAGGCCAAGAAGAACTTAACTACAATATCAAATATTTAAGGACTTATGTGTAGGTATTCAATGTCATATTTACCAGTAGTCTATATGGCATTGACATTTACTACCCAATACGCAAATAGCTCCCACATTTTGTTGAACTAGTTCATATATAGCTTTCGTAAGATGGACGCAACTGTTTAAGGCCAGATAAAATAAATCATTTATAATTATGTAGGTCAATATAATACATTCTTTCAGCATGTGAGATTGAGATGATGTACCACCTCATATTCAACTATCAAATTGATATTATACGAGGCGGGACTGTGTTTTAATTTTAATAAATTCAATAATAAACAGAAACGAATGTGAGAGTCTACTGATCACATAATTCCATAAATGTCACATAGCTTACATTTATTTATCTAATGCCTACATATATCGGTGTCGTATGATGACGTCGTATGTTTGTAAGATGACGTCGTATGTTGCTTCCGTCTTTCCCGTAAGACGCCGAAAAATGGAGCAGCCTCGTCGATTTTCGAATTCTTAACGGTTAAGGAAATCGACGAAGCAATTCCTATTGACGAAGCAATTCCTATTGCACATCGCGCTCAACAAACATGATCGAGAGATGATTCGGCTTTCATCTGAATATGTATGACACTAGTGCATTATGATATGTGTGGCATTACTGTATTACACTCCCACATCGCAAGTTATATGAAATATATGAATTATACAATTCTGGTATTTCAGATATGTTGAAAAGTGTTTAAAAGCTATAGAGCAGACATAGACATTTTCGTTTGTAATTTCGAACCTATAATTACCTAATAAACTATTAATATTTTTTTTTAAAATAACCAGAAGAAATTTATTCTCCCATAAGGTTGCCTGTTCCAGCATGGAATTTTTTGTACTGCATAATATCTCTGACTTTTCATAAATACGGTACAATTCACTTACGTGACTGGTTTGACTGGACTTGGTACACAAGTATAATCTGAAACATGAATGCAGACTTAGTCACTTGTACTTAAAACATCTTAACACACATATAATCAGGCCTGGAATTCACCAACCATTCTTCAAACTATTCTTAGACTTGAGCTCAAGTACTCAAATTTCGTTCACAAATATTCCTATGACATTCAAAGATAAACAATCGTAATATGTTGCTATTTATTAGCAGTTATCATATTCATACATAGCAGCTTTTAATGCATGTTTATCCTTCAAGCTTATAAACATATTTGTGATTGAAATTTGCGTACTTGGGCTGAAGTCTAAGAATATTCTCAAGAATGGTTGGTGAATTCAAGGCCTGGTCTTCAAGTTAGGCGTTAATTATATCCTTTATAACAATGTGTTAACCAAGTATTGACACATACTCGATGGTGTCTTCAAACCTATTTTTCAACCTATATACATTCGACTTTCGTTCCCTGGTCCTAATTTGGCCTTGAATCAGAATTTATCTGTGGACAAGTTTCTAGAATTTCACTGTTTTTTTCCAAACATTTCACCCATGTTACAAGCATAAATAATACCCAAAAACAGAACATTTTTTGAACTTGACTTTAAATATTCCTATAGTATACTATTATTGTCGGGAGTTCAAACTTCTTAATATACCAAACAAATATTTAATGAGTTAACGATAGGATTAAATTCAGATACACGCTAAACATGGTACATGCACAAATAGATAAACCTTACTCTGTACTAGTTTCTGTCCGTCAGGGCAGCTCTCAACTTTACAGCGCAAGTCCTTATCATTCGAACATCCTATGGAATCGTAGACGGTGTCATTGGCTTCCGGAATATAGTTGTGTTCAGTATCACACCGGGCCCATTGTCTTTTAGATTTTAAATCAGTCGTGCTTGTGTAGTTACAATTGATAAAGTGAGTGTCAGTTGTAAATTGTGGCTGTTCCTTAGGGCATCGCCAAAATGTTGCTGACGACCGACTGCCTATATCATTGTAGCGATTTCCAAAGCATAATTCACAGGTAATGGTCGATGTTGCACTAACATTGACATCGTGCCGTATCCGTGGTTCTTTACCTGAAAAGACACAAAAATAACACCATTTTCACAAACAAATTGAAATGAGTTTATTATAGGACGATGTAATTGGATGCACAATTTATGAACAACTTATAATGTATTTTGAACCCAAAGAAACGAGTCCATAGCAGATCATAAGAAAGACCATAAAAGTTTTAAATTTATGGAAATATTTAGATAAATAAAACTATAACTGTGACTGTGGAAATGAAAGCCCTCATTTAAGATATCAGCTGAATAAGTTCATGCATCTGCTGAAAGTCAATGGAACGGAACAGCCCGACGATTGTCAAAACTAGACTTCATATTGATATGTCCTATAACGTGTCGTCAAAATGGGTTGAGACATTCAGAAGGAGTAGTCCGGACATGAAAGTTTGACGTACGTACGAAAGTGTAACAAGCGTATAAAGGATAGACAAGAGCAACACTGCATCTACCTAGCTAGCTACCGCCACCCATCAATATATGACAGGGCTTAAAAATAGGGATAATTTTAACTTAAATCTTATTATCTAATTTCTTCTTCATGACAGACTAAATGCCAAACCATCGCATTTTCCTCATTATAGTATCACCCCTAATTTATGTAACAATATATTTGTATTCATATTACCGTATGCAGCATTTGGTATATAAATTGTGTTCATTAAAGCTCGAAATATAATTTGTTAATTGATATATGGTGTTCATTACGACACATACCATTTTATAATATGTTCATTTAACTGGCCCAGATTAATATTTTTAAACCTATTGTATTGCCAATAAATATTTACACAGCAATAGGGTTGGCACAAGTTCTCAAAACATTAGTTACGGCCCTTCCCAAAACATAATAATAATATTAATTTAACATAATGGCTGAAAATCAGATTAATACATCTGAGCGAGTGATACCTGTGTTAATGTTAAAGAAGTTTGTGCGGAAACGCCTTTCTTCGATAATGGAATCAACCATATCAAAAAAACTCTATTACACCTTTTTAGTCGGTCATATAAAAGCCTAGTCGGCGATAAAACCAGTCCAAACAGGCCCCGTAAGGTGTCCGCAATTACCGATGACATCGCGCTGATGGGCGCGCACTTCGGAGAATACGCTGGCATGAATAACTGTTTTCCAGCGACACTCACATTTCAAGACACTCTGTCCTTGAGGCTTGGAGATGGATAGGTGCCCATAAATATAACAGTTTCTTGTACAACACATATATCCAGTATTAGGGTCGTCTTGAGATAACATGGACCGGACTATTCTGTTGAATATCGCTAAAGACCACGTCAGTAAGAGTTGATGGTGGGCTTTTTAGGGGCATTATAAAGCAGTAGTACAGTATTTATAGAACGGTCAGGTTATCAGAAACGATTTTATTATGGCAAAATGATTTATTACGTCAGAAAAATGCAGTTCCAAAATAATATCATTTCTGATGCTTTTATCTGCGGATACACAGATTGCGCCTTAGTTATGTTTCCAACCGCGGGTCTTTTATTTTATATGTTCAGTGTATTTTTTCGGTGTTGATGGTTTTTATCAATTTAATACAGGAATAATGTATTTTAACAATTAAACAAAAGGCCCAAGAGGGCCTGTGGACGCTCTACTGGCTAACACGGCTCTTATAACATCAATGAAGCGATTGACTGCCATTTACGTTTTTTTTGAAAGTTTCGGGCAAAAAACAGCTTTTTAACTAAATCAAGGGCCATAACTAAAGAATCTGGTAAAGTTTGGTAAAGATCAGATGAAAAATGAAGGCCCAACCGTATTAACGAGGCAAAATATAGCATTTTTAACTAAATCAAGAGCCGCAACTCCTCTGTTACTGGTCCGACTGGTCCAACATAGAGCTAAAAAAAATAAAATAAAAAAATAAAAAAAAATAAAAAATAAAAAAATATATAAAAAATATAAAAAAAAAATATGAAAAAAAATTAAAAAATGAAATAAATAAAAAATAAATAAAAATAATAATAATATAGAAAAAGAAAGTCATAAAATCTGCTAAAGTTTGGCAAAGATCGGATGAAAAATGAAGGCCCTATCGTCTTAACGAGGCAAAATATAGCATTTTGAACTAAATCAAGGGCCATAACTCCGCTGTTACTAGTCCGATATGAATGGTTTTCGAACTGTCCGAGCTTTCATTGATATTAACAACTTGATAAAGTTTGGTAAAGATCGGATGAACAATGAAGACCCTATCGTCTTTACGAGGGAAAATATATTTTAACTAAATCAAGGGCCATAACTCCGCTGTTACTGGTTCGATATGGCTGGTTTTCGAACTTGTTCGAGCTTTTAACGACATTAACAATCTGATAAAATTTGGTAAAGATCGGATGAACAATGAAGCCCCTATCGTCTTAACGAGGCAAAATATAGCATTTTTAACTAAATCAAGGGCCATAACTCCGTTGTTACTAGTTCGATATAGCTGGTTTTCAAAACTGTCGGAGCTTTCATTGATATTAACAATCTAATAAAGTTTGGTAAAGATCGGATGAACAATGAAGCCCCTATCGTCTTAACGAGGCAAAATATAGCATTTTTAACTAAATCAAGGGCCATAACTCCGCTGTTACTGGTCCGATATAGCTGATTTTCAAAATTGTTCGAGCTTTCAACAACATTAACAATCTGATAAAGATTGGTAAAGATCAGATGAACAATGAAGCTTCTATCGTCTTAACAATGCAAAATATAGCATTTGTAACTAAATCAAGGGCCATAACTCCGCTGTTACTAGTCCGATATGGCTGGTTTTCAAATTTGTCCGAGCTTTCATTGATATTAACAATGTGGTATAGTTTGGTAAAGATAGGATGAAAAACGAAGGCCCTATCGTCTTAACGAGGCAAAATATAACAATATAGCATTTTTAACTAAATCAAGGACCATAACTCTGCTGTTACTGGTCCGATATGGGTGGTTTTCGAACTTGTCCGAGCTTTCATTAATATTAACAATGTGGTAAATTTTGGTAAAGATAGGATGAAAACTGAAAGCCCTATCGTCTTAACGAGGCAAAATATAGCAATATAGCATTTTTAACTAAATCAAGGGCCATAACTCCGCTGTTACTTGTCCGATCTGGCTTGTTTTCGAACTCGTCCGAGCTTTCATTGATATTAACAACTTATTAAAGTTTGGTAAAGATCAGATTAAAAAATGAAGGCCCTATAGTCTTAACGAGCCAAAAGTTAACGCCGACTTCGGCCAGTAGAGCTAAAAACAATATAACAAAGTAAGCTTCACATATTGGATCATGATGTGTTTTAACTCTTCGGCCAGTAGAGCTAAAAACAATATAACAAAGTAAGCTTCACATATTGGATCATGATGTGTTTTAACTCTGGCAGGTAAATAGAATGTGGAAACGTTAAATACCGACTTTTTTTATTATCCCCTAACACAGATATGTAGTAGTGTGACACTAATTCTGATATACATCCTTGATCAAAAAGTTGTAATTTAGGAATTTTTAGTTTTAGTGTTTTTTTTGTTACAGAGCCAAAAAAATACTTTTTATCGAATAAAACTTGATAACAGAAACTTTCAGGTGTGTCATTTATAATATGTTCACACCACACACAGCATTTTACCATGTGTACTAAGAAATTATATTGACCTAATTATATTTGTGTTTTATAACACCGTGATCACGGACCACTTTTGGAATACACAGCATCATAAAACTCTTTTTTTTCTATATACTAGGCTGACTTTCCATGTGCAGTCAACTGGTTCAGAAACCCCTCTGGTCCACTGAATCTGAATTCCATAGAATAAACAAGGTAATTAAACCCCTTCCAAGGAAGCTGTCAACAAAATGATGTGGATCATAAACCCAGTGACTAATCTGGGAGGGTCTCTCTCTTGCTATCGAATACACAGGGCCATAAAATAATTTCGTCTTGTCTAAAAAAAAATAACAAAGTGGCAAAAAAATAAATAGCCTACAATTCAACCATAGTTTTGTCGTGTTATTGTTAATATACTGTACTGTTATTATAAATATGACATATCATATTCAGAAAGATCCGTACATAAAAATGTATAAATACTTTATTATCATTCAAAGCAATTACCCGTAATGTTCAGCATTTTAGACATTGAAATGTATGGATACAAGATCTTCGAAAAGCAAATAATGGATGCAAGATCAATGTTATATTTGGCCGTCCATTGATGTAGTCAATTACCACACAAACAATTACCACACACAAATCAAGTATGCCCATGAAATTCAATATAAGACACGAATAATCCTGAAATATGTTTAATTTGACTGTCATTTTTTTCCGAGAACTGCGCATGCGTGAACTATGACGTCAACGTATATCCTGTGTATACTCTCCAATGGGAGCGTCTGCAATTATGTTTTAGGTTAGTAAAATCGATTGTAAAAAGTTCAAGAGAAAAATACAAAATCCTATGTCAGTTTCATTTACTTCATGATGCCTTCCCTCAATATTTGTCCATATAAGTACAATAAGTAAAATAAGCTGTTAGCCACTGACGCTAACGTCCTCTCGCCGGCTTCCATTTTAACGCTTATTTAAATGACGTCAGTTACGTTCGTTGACGTCACTTCGGTTAAGTCGTGTCATTGACGGGTAGTACATCAGGGAGTACATCAGGATTTTTCTAGAAATATCTTAAATTATAAAAATGTTCCAATTCATGATAAAACACTTATATCCATCAAAATATGATGTTTGAACTATATTGTTAAGGTTTAAACTTCGAATACACCATATAGCTAGGACGGAATCGGGCATACATTGCAGGAAATTAACCCTGGTGCGTAACCTAGGATAGCACGTATTACTGTACAGAATCAATTTCCTTGTAACTAAGGGGTCATTTTTAGGATCATTCATTATGTTTAGGCGCTTTAAAATAGAAGATATCATTATTTGTCAATTTTAAGTCGGACCCCTAGACTCCTTTGAAAAGCCTGATGTACTCCCTTTAACGTCAAATGTATGGTTTAGAAAAAAAGGGATAAAACAAAAAACAATCGCCAATAATCGTAACGGTCAGGTGATGGTTATGGGCCAATAACGGTCAGGTGACCGGGCCAATATGGATATGCATTTTCGGCCCGGTCACATGACCTAAATTTGGCGTATCGGACCGCATTTATGATACGGCTCAATTGAAGGGTAATTTTGTGTATATTGCGGGCCAAAAATGCGTACTTTATATATGATAATAACGTATACATATGCACAAGTCACGTATATACGAGCAAATGTCAGTTGTATGAAGGCAACAGCAATTATCTACAAGCCTTAGTCACCAGGACACAGGCTATCTTTACCTAAATACTAGTACCGCCTATCTGGCACAATATATGCAGACCTAGCATAGCAATTGCATATTCCTAAAAGTTAAACTTAGCAAACATTGCACTGCTTTTATAATTCGATATTTATTTTAATCAAAATAATGTTTTTGACGTAATTCAATTGCGTTACGGAAATATGATTGTTATTTCCTCTTCCCCGGTTTGAACTATATTGTTTTTGGGGCGCAGGTTTTTCAGTATTTACATGAACAAATTTTCCAACATGTACATGAATTATGTATCGTAGGAAATGGAAATGGAAGTTGTAATGGTAATTAGAAATACCTTAGTTTTGAAAATCGATCAAGAAATAAATATCGTACAGCCATATTGCATCTTGATAGGAGGCCCTCCCATGGGTTTTGGGGATCTGGGGAACATGGCCAATTATTTTTAGGGAAATGGGGAACATTGGCAATTACTTTAAGGGACCCAAGGATCAAATGCCAACTTTTAGGGATCTAGGAAACAGTGTCCTAAAAGAAAAAAAAAGAAAAACGCGCCTAACATGACATTGGACTAATGATCATTACTGACTGCTTTGTACGTCTTTGGATATCACCTTTTATTGCGTTTTTTTTTTTGTAGTGCCCTAATCTTCACTCTTGATCAACAGGATGCTCTAACTTCATAGAAGATTAACTTTCCTGTTCAACTGAAAGCGTTTGCACGGCGATGTACATTTGTGTCCATGTGTGTTCCTTTTCAGCTCTAACGATCACAGATCAGTAGAGCTTATGCCGTGGTATCTGTCTGGCTGGCTGGCTGGCTGGCTGACTGGCCGTTCGTCCGTCCGTTTGTCCATCCATAAACTTCTATTGTGGCGAATACTCCTCTAAACCTACTGGATGGATTTTCATGAAACTTTACAGGAATGTTGTCCAGAAGGTCTAGTTGATCCTAGAAAATGTGCAGGTTGATCTGAAATCCAAGATGTCCACCAAAGCTAATAATAGATTATTAAAAAAGAAGTTTGTAGCGACTATTCTTACGAAATTATAAGCGATACTGATATGGGACATTTACTTAAATGATCAGTATGACATAATAAATGTTAGTCCTTGTCTAAAAAATCATTCTCGACGTCAACCATGGCCACCTGCGGCCTTCTTGGTTTATGTAGATTTATATAGGAACATATTGTGTAGCCACTACTCCTCTGAAACTATTTGATGGACTTTATGAAACTTTATAGGAATGTTGCTCTTCTAGTTGGTCCTAACTAAATATCAGTTCGGTCATAATTTCAACATAAACACCACAAAATTCATTTTGATTTGATATCAAACATGGCTGCCAGTGGACATCTTTGTTTAAATAGCTATCTTTGAAAAATGTGTGGCGTCTACTCCTCTGAAAATACTTGATGGATTTTCATGAAACTTTACAGGAATGTTGCTCTTGATGTCTAGTTGCTCCGAGGTAAAAATCAGATCGGATGAAAATTCAAGATGGCCACCACAGCTAAAACAGATTTTAAAAATGCCATTTTTTGGCGACTACTGATTATTAACATAATGGGTGTTACCAATCTCATTAAGATCAGACCCGTTATCACGCTACACTACACGGATCTGATTACACTCCATTGTAGGTCACGTCAGATTGACCTTACGATTACCCAATCAGATTTCGGCCTACAGAATTGCTCGGTATAGACTGCTTCACTGCGCATGTCGGGTTTCAGTAGAAGGTCTAGCTGTTCAGATATTGAGAAGAGCACTTCAAGGTCATGGACCTCTTGTTTGATCATCATTTTTTGTGAAAATTTAAAAAATTAGCCAAATACGTCTAAGACGAAGAATCTGAACATTATAAGTGTAACTGTAACTGGACTATTTACAATAAAGGCTTGAAAACAACACAGAACACAGAACACTGTTGTTTTAAACATACTTCAAAGAACCAAGGCACAGTGAGTTACACTCTGTTTTGCTGCGGTTGAAGAAGGGATATGGAATTAAAGACAAGTGTCGCGCCCTAGGTATCTTAGGTTGTGATAGAAATGGCATCTAAAGACTGCAAGCCATACACACCAGAATGGCCGAAAGACAGAATGTTTACAATAGATTCACAGGAGTAATGGGCAATTGCACTTCCCAAAATCATGAATGAAGAAAGGGGACTAATTGGTAAGTGCACTGGTGAGTCTGGTCAGCTATTTGGGGTTGGGAGGGTTTGTACAAGTGGTCAGTGTTCTCCTCCATCTTCCAATGTCACCGTCTCAGTCCTGTTTCCATTTTCTATTCTTTTCTGCAGTCTTTCTTTCTCGATCATTCCACCGCAGTCCGCCGTTTTCTTTCCAATCCTCACACCCTCTCTGCGCGTATCAATTACTTCTGATTTGATTTATGTACTCCTCAAATATGAGATAATTTGTATACACCGCAGTCCCAAAACCTCGACATAACATCCTTGATTGAAGATGATGTTTGTGTGAAGGAGGGAGAGAGGCAAGGTTCATTCTCAGTTGTCATTCAGAATAATGATGTCCATGCTGGCATGAAAAGGGTATTCCATCAGGACCCTTTCAACTCTTTCAGTTCATGGCAGATGATACTGAAAAGTGCATTTCACATGAAAATAAACTGCGTGTCATCTCTAGTGAATTCAAGCATGATTCCTTTGAAATGGATGATGATGATTATATATCCAGACATCCCTTGTCAAGACGTTTCATATTCTCATGATTGATCGATTGAATTGGATTGTATAGTCGCACCAACAGCTAAGGTCATATGGCGACTTTCCAGCTTACATTGGTGGAGGAAGACCCCAGGTGCCCCTCCGGGCAATTTTCGTGCACGGGCGGGCACCTGGGTAGAACCACCGACGTTCCGCAAGCCAGCTGGATAGCTTCCTCAAATATATTCTCATGAACACAGAGGCAAGAGATGAAGAGGGTGAACCTAATTTTCCTGCAAAGGAACGGCAGAAAGGACCAGGAAAAGAAGACAAAAAAAGAGTATTTTATTATGATGTGTACAAGGCAAAAGCATCCCGGAAAAGACTACAGTAGGTGTTTGCATAAGGGAATTCAGCGAACATTATTTGGTACTTTTAGAGAACTGTGTTTAACACTTTAAGGGACCTGGGGAACAAGGTCCCACTGTGAGGGCCTCTGATATCTGATATCATGACGTCTTTTCCGTTTCCCTGTAAACGCCGCTGATGAAGACCGCAAGGTCGAAAGCTATGGCAAAAAATAAATATTTTGTTATATATATATAACAGATGATGGGATTCGGCAGATAACACTATAAATGATAGATAAATTTTGTTAAAATACAATGTGGACAATTATCATTTACAGTGCTAGCGTTAAATTATAGTTTCATGTTTAATTTGGATTTACCGATCACATTAAAACTGTTTTGATAGAAATTCGAAAGAAATAAATGTTCTAGTTGTTGATGAAGCATACTTTTTAAACTTGAAACATGCGTTATGGTGAAAAGGTTGTGATGAACTTTTCATTTGATCGGATTTATATCTCTTTACTTGGTTTAGACCTTTTTTGTTAAAGTATTGGCATTCCTTATTATGAGCAATTAGTTTTGTTTTTCAATTTTTTCTATGCAAAATAGTCAATTGTGTTTAACACATCCACAAATATAGTTGTCAGTTATAATATTTTGACAAAATCCGTCAATGTCACCGTACTATTGCATTGGGATTATGTTCCGTTCAGCGCGATGTGCATCGGAATATATCTGATTACGGCAATCGACGAGGTGTAGTTCAGTTGTTCGGTGAGGTGCGTAAAAGACCGGGTCAACATACATCATACAAGCATACGGTGTCGTCATATATAGACAGTTATAGGCAGTTATATAGTAATAAAGATTGTTTATGAGGCTTTTTTTAATTTAAGTGATAAATAGAATCTCACATTCATGCCTTTTTACTACTGAATTTATTAAACTCGTTGGATAAAATTGATATGATGCTCCCAGAGCA
Source organism: Cyrtodaria siliqua (assembly GCA_037043455.1). Taxonomy (NCBI): domain Eukaryota; kingdom Metazoa; phylum Mollusca; class Bivalvia; order Adapedonta; family Hiatellidae; genus Cyrtodaria; species Cyrtodaria siliqua. Next base: position 111,710 of record JAWPHD010005283.1, on the reverse strand, counting down.
GATCCTCGTATAATTTCATCAAATTGATATGATGCTCGGTAGAGCCTCGCATCATATAATGTTATCCAACTCATTTAATAAATTCAATGGGAAATAGGTACACATGTAAGATCCTCTATTTATATACGATCCGTACTTGGGTTTTGTCATAATAAAAGATTTATAGATCTATTTGATCAGTGTCAATTTCGACGAAATTCTTATCGATTTTATCACGTGACTGAGTTAAACAGATATTCAGGGGGTCCTACTGTTCAATCAATAATCAATGCCAAATACGTATAACGGTAATATACAGATAAACTATAGAAAGGGACCTGTATATTGTACACTAAAACTAATATGTATATTCGTTATCTTATGTAAGCAAACAGCAAAAACAGAATAGCCTAATCTAGGTTATGGATCAGTTAAATACCATTGAATGATCGTGTATAGTTTCACATGATATTTTTTTTAAATCCTTTTCTAATGTCGAAAACAATAACAGGTATGAAAATCGTGATTACAATTGCGCCTTCAAATAGTTTAAGTTTAAATTGTGTCGGATTACGTTATGGTTTACCTTTTTGTATTCTAATAAATATAAGTAAAATGTGTATTTACATGGGGTTTAAGAATATTGGATTAATGATCTGATTGTATTTGGTACAACAACCGTGGAAAGTGAGTAGCAAAAGTGAGGAAAACCATCATTGTCACAAGTGGAGTTGCACTATGACTTTAAAGTGAACATGCAATTTTGAAAGGAACAAATTATGTTTTTGTGAACATAGGTGAAAGACTGCTAATATACATGTACATATCTGTGTGTTAAGAGAAGTGAAGCTTCGCGAATTGGAGCTGAAATTGGAGTAAAAGATGATCATTTTAATTCTTAAATAAACATATCTGATATTACCATGTGGATTGCTCATTCGGCTTTAAAATTGACCCGCTCCATAACCGGAAGTTTTTAACTTCATAACTTTATAATTGTGTTAAGCTATAGGATAATTGTAAGTATGGCTCCGACAGAAGCGAAAAATGAGAGAAGGTGAAATTTTGCAATCTACTATGAAAACAACTTCTTAGAATCAAGTCATGTAAGCGCCCGCACCAGGCGTCTGTCAAAATAAGTCAAATGAACTTTAAATTGGCAGCATTAGCAAGTAAATCAAACGCTTTATTTGTAGGTTTACAGAAGCATGCGGGCTCCAAATTCGTTACAAAGACATGAAAAAGAAAACTGTCACAAAGACAAAATGCTAAAGTTGCTAAAACACAAACCACGTCCAAAGAGAGTGAAATTTGTGAATGATAACGCTAAAGTTATGTCCGTCATGGCAAGCGGACAGATTAATGAGACCGATGGAAAATCAGATAATGACAACAATCAAGTAAATGATGATAAACATATACACGATACATGTCGGAACAAACCAAAAAGTGTGTGCTTGCAATCTTTTAGTGGTAATAACCGATGAAAGCAGAGAGAATTATAATTAACCAATACCAAATTGAAGTCAATGTCTGGTATTGAGATCAGAGAAGACAAAATCTGTTGTGCCAGACAATCAACGAACGTCTTGACATTCTTTCTATTGGTACGTATATTTAATTTGCCAATACAATTTTAACAAATAATTCTGCTGGGTCAAGGACTATTGGTTTCAATATGTTTCTGACTATTCTGATCTAAATTCTGTGTATATAAAGGTATAACTGCTGATCTTTGAAACTACATGGTTCAATTGAATTTAGTACATCTACTCTGCAGTAGTCTAAACCCCTTACTCCACTTACCATAGCATTAATTCATAAAACGTGGTAAATGAAGTAGATGCATTAATGATTGATGTTGAGTAACAAAAAATATTTACGATAGATCGTTAATAATTGGAATGAAGTTATATATTGACCAAATAAATATGGTATATAAATGTGAAAATTAATAAAATATTCAATACCGTTTAAACAGAATATCCTTATATTGCTTTGTTTATAACATAAAATCAAACCTATAATCTTATAATCAAACATTGAACGAAACGATGGAAAATAACGCACAGACGCATGCACGCACGCTAACAACACACAAACATGTACATAAACAAACACTGTTAGGAAATATATTAAAAACATACCTTGTTTTCAGTCTTGCTCCAGGCCACATGCCTCTGTAAATGTCTGTATTGTAATATCTGGCACAGTGATACACGGTATAACCATAGTATTAGGTACAATGTACATAAAGCAGTCTTGCTCGTTGGAACATGCCTCTGTAAAACTCTCCTTGTTATTGTAATCTCTGGCGCAGTAATACACGGCGATACCAGCATAAGCTTTGTTCCAAGCCAGACAGTTCCATATGCTACTACCGTATTATGGACAATAGTTTTTAAATCGTCCCAGCACACAGTCAAATGACAGTATTCTTCCAATGCACACACACACACGCACGCAAACACGAGCACGCACACGCACCCAATACGCAGACCATGCACGTACGTACGTACGTAAACAAACGATATTGTGAAATATATTTAAAACCTACCTAGTCTGCAATCTTGTTCGTTGGCACATGCATCTGTAAACTTGTCCTGGTTATTGTAGTCTCTGGCGCAGTGATACACTGTGTAACCAATATCATGACAACCTTTGTACCAAGCCAGACAGTTCCATATGGTACTTCCATATTCTGGACAATAGTTTTTAGCTGTAACGTTCCATTCACAGTCAGACGACAGTACACTTCCAATGAACATACGCACATAGACCTGAAACAATCAAAAACCAACAGTGATATGCTAAATATGAAGCAAATGTTCCAAATTTCTAAGGTTTCGTACAAAAGTATTTTTTTAACAACTGGTGTATGAAAAGAAGAGGCTCTTCAGGAAATTAATATGGCAGTCGACTTCTTTAAACTGAAATCAATTGTTATAGAGTGTGAAACACAGTATTCCTGGGTAGAACCAATACCTCCCGCCATCCGTAATAATCGACACTTTCGCAATTACAAGTTGAGTTCCTAGTGGGATTTGAACCCGCAGCGGTGAGAGGCGTGTAGGTTTTCAACGCACGACGTCGTTAACCCCTCGGCCACGGAGCAATACATCATGCATAGCGTAATTAATATTAAATGAGCATCTATCATTCGGAGGATGAACGATTTAAAATTATCAGTGAACATGAAAAAGTTTGGTCTCGAAGACTGAGTGATCACGTTAGTTAGTTTCTAATATAACAAGAAGCATCACCTGTCGGTGCAGACTCTCCACCTTACGGCCTTGTTTATTTATTGGTAAACTATGTTGATGGGTGTGCTTTTGCTAAATTGCAAAACAGGATTAATATTACACTTGCTAACCAAATTGTGTAAGTATAAAAGTGGCTATAATTTGGTTAAAATAAAAGCATGAGTTATAGAACCGGGCTTGATGTCGTCTAATGATGACAAATACATGTATGAAGTTGAAATACGTTATGTTTTTTGAGATACAAGCTTAACCAAATACTGTATACATAAGTACATAAATGGCCATAATTTTGTTAAAATAAAAGCATGAGTCATAGAAGCTGGCTGTATGATGTTGTCCTTTGATGTCGAATACATGTGTAAAGTTTCAATCCTGTTTGTAAAGCAGTGTCGGAGATAAAAGCTTTCATAGAATTTTAACCAACTTTTCTAAGGATAAAAGGGCCATACAATTGTTAAAATAAAAGCTATTGAACCTGGATGTATGATGTTGTCTAATGATGACGAATACATGTGTGAAGATGTAGTTTGGGAGATACAAGCTTACAAACAAACGTGTGTTTTTAATATTTTGTTTTATTGAAATTGAAAATAATGTACAAAAGGAATAATTGTGAAATGATTTTCAACAATAAATTACAATACATTACAATATAATGTGTTGAAAAGAAACGTTTAATTTAATAGAAATATATAGAGAGAAAGGTAGGAGATAGAAAGATAGAAACAAGAAATGTCACTGTGACAAATGCCCACGAAGTGGTTTTGACATTTGACCTAAAAGTGTGACCTTGACCTTTGAGCCACGGACCTGGATTTTGCGCGCGACACATTATCTTGTTGTAGTGAGCACATGTGCCAAGTTATTTGAAAATCCGACCATGAATGTCGGAGTTATTAACCGGTCACGAAAGCACTTCTTTTTTTTACCTTTGATCTCTAATGTTTAAGAGGGTTTGCAAGCGTCTGGCCACAGCAGAGGACCCAACTGACAAAGGGTTCGCCTTCTCAGTTGGCGAGATCCCCCTGGGGAATCTTACCCCGAGTGTTTTTTATGCATGTTACAGTATGTTTTTACGGATTATTATATGTGAATATCCTTAATACTGTACTCACACCAAGCTCACATTAGAGTAGGCGACTGTCTCTAAACAATGTATAGGGTACTCAGCTATATTATGTGTAACACTAATATGTGAGCTGTATCTGTATTAACCATACAGACTACCTTCCCCGTGTTTTAATCATGGAGGCAGTATAATACTTAAGATAAGTTTTGTTAAAACTCTCTTACCTAGTGTTTGAACTAGGACAACAGTGTCTACTTTACCAGGAAAACAATATCCTGTATGCAAAAGATCTTTCGGTATAAAACTTTCTTCGTCAGCTGCCATAAAGAGGCACCGTTTTTTTACTTATATATTTGGCTAATTAGCCCATATACACGTGTATCCATCATTGTGAATTTTACATGTGTATTCTCTACCTATGTCACCGTGGCCTATGTATTAGTATATATCTTTACATGTATATATCAGATCGTTTTCACACTAATTTAGATTAAACATCTCCAAACTTTTAACTTCTTGTCTTACTGCCGTTAAAGATCACTTTAAACTATATTGTGATAAAACTTATGGAAACTCTGGGATTAATTTGTTTTGGTCTATAAAAAATTCAGGAGACGTTCTTGATAAAGTTTTCAATAAAGGTCAAATTTCTTCAATAAGTACTTATGACTTCTCTACACTATATACAACCTTACCACATCATCTTATTAAAGACAAGCTAATTTCTCATATTCAAAAAACATTCGCTAGAGAAAATACTACATTTTTGGCAGGTAATAATATTAAAGCGTTTTTTACTAACGGCAGTTTAGACAATTATACTATGTGGACTTGCTATGAAGTTTGTGAAGCACTCATCTTCCTATTAGATAATACTTTCGTCAGGTATGGTACCACCGTTTATAGACAAATTGTTGGTATCCCTACTTCAACATTCAAAACAAGACTCGGCCAGTGTAGCTCCTCTAAAAAAGGACAACATCTGCTACCCCGATGATACTAAGAAGGCGACAATACTGAATGAACAGTTTCAGTCAGTATTTAGCCAAAGGTCACCACTGTCCCTGAAATCTCTTTGTAATATGAAGCTCCAGAATCTAAGCGATCAAGATCTCAACTCCCCTCAGGAATGTAAGGCACAAAATAAAATGCCTGACATAGAGATAGCAACAAAGGGTATAGAAAAATTGTTAATAAACCTAAACCCTCATAAAGCTGCAGGCCCAGACCAAATAAGACCGATCTTACTGAAAAATCTCGCCAAAGAGATTTCTCCAATCATACAGAAGATTTTCCAGAAATCTGTTAAAACTGGAGAATTACCCTTAATATGGAAAACTGCCAATGTAGCCCCGGCATATAAAAAAGGCGATAAGTCCAATGCTGCAAACTACCGTCAAATATCCATTACCTGTATTCTATGTAAAACCCTTGAACATGTTATCGCCTCCTCCATTACAAAACATTTCACTAATATTGGAATCTTCAATGATCTCAAACATGGCTTTAGAGAAAAAAGGTCTTGTGAAACGCAGCTAACAATGCTTGTGGATGAACTGTACAAATCAGTGACCTCCAAGAAGCAAGTAGACCTTACACTACTTGACTTCAGCAAAGCATTTGATAAAGTCAACCATGAGAAACTGCTTCTCAAACTGTCCCAATATGGAATAAGAGGGACCACCCTAACGTGGATCAGGTCATTTCTCAACAACCGCACACAGTGTGTAGTTGTTAACGGATCCCAGTCATCAAGCATATCTGTCTCATCTGGAGTGCCCCAAGGGTTCGTACTAGGCCCCCTACTGTTTCTTGCATACATAAATGATCTTCCCTCCCAGATAAACTCTCGGGTCCGGTTATTTGCAGATGACACTGCCATATACCTTGCAATCACTCAAGAAAAACAATCACAAACACTACAGACAGACTTATGCACTCTTGAACAGTGGGAAAAACAGTGGGACATGGAGTTTAACCCGTCAAAATGTCAAGTTATACACATCACAAGGTTAAAGAAACACATCGACACAACCTATTAATTACATAACACTAAACTTGAGTCTACCTCCTCTGCAAAATACGTAGGCCTCACTATTGCAGAGGACTTACAATGGAACACACACATCAACAACATCACCAAAAAAGCAAATCAAACATTAGGGTTTTTAAGGAGAAACATCAAGGTACATTCTGAAGATCTAAAGTCCATGGCCTATAAAACTCTTGTCCGCCCTCAGCTGGAGTACTGCTCAAGTATCTGGTCACCTCATACTGAGACTGCCATAAACCAGATCGAGGCCGTACAGCGCCGGGCAGCACGCTGGGCAAAACACGACTACAGACGGACCAGTAGTGTCACTGAGATGCTCCAGTCCCTACAGTGGAGACGACTAGACCAAAGACGTATCGACAGTCGACTCTCCCTATGTTACAAGATCACAAATGACCTGGTAGCTATCCCTCTAGAAGACTACATGACGCTGACGAACAGACATTCCCGACATTCACACTCGCTTGCTTTCAAATTAATTGACGCAACCGCTGACTACTACAATTCTCCTTTTTCCCCAGAACAGTTTTCCACTGGAATTCATTAGCTCCTGACATCCCTATATTACCCAATATAGAACAGTTCAATTCTGCAGTCAGCAGAATTGAACATATCTTACCATAAATTCAATGTTTGTTTTTATTTTTAAACCTAACATCCAAAAACTTCAATGTTTTTCTTAAATTTCTTTTATATATATTTTTAAATTACTAACAGTCTTTGTCGGTATGACGACGCATGCCTAGGTCCCCAGCAGGGGTTTGGCATTAAAGGAAGATAGATAGATAGATATGGGTACGAACTGTGCACCACTTGTCGCAGATTTGTTTTTATTTTGCTATGAAAGGGATTTCATGTTGAGTCTTTCACCAGATACCCAGGCAGATGTTGTTGGTTTTTTTGTTATACAATGTTTTATTTCATCATCCATTTGATACATTATACATGGGCATTAGCATATGGTTTATAATAAATACTATTTAAAGTACAGTTTATATTTATGATGAAATAATTTTCTTGTTTACAGAAGAAGGTTATTGAAAAGAGAGTTACCTCCGGGTTTTGAGAGTTACCTCCCAGGCAGATGTAATCGAAGCTTTTAATGACACCTCTCGGTATCTGGATGACATACTGAACATTGACAACCCTTTCTTTCCAACTATGGTTGATACTATTTATCCTAAAGAACTTCAGCTTAATAAAGCTAATATATCTGATAATAACGCTTCTTTTCTTGATTTAGATCTCTCGATTGAAAATGGTCAAATAATTAGCAAAATCTATGACAAGAGAGATGATTTTAATTTTGACATTGTTAATTACCCCCACTTGGATGGGGGTGTTCCCCGAGCAACTTCTAATGGGGTGTATGTGTCTCAACTTATTCGTTTTTCAAGAGCTTGTACTCGAGTTGAGGACTTTAATATTCGTAATCTTTGTATAACTAAAAAGCTACTCAATCAGGGTTACCGTTACCATAAACTTCGTAAAACCTTTGCAAAATTGTATTATCGTAACCCTGATCTTCTTTCCAAATATAAAAGTAATTTAAGGACTCTTCTGCGACAAGGACTATCACAACCTGACGTCTATGGTGATGTGATTTATAAACTTCGTAAGATTCTTGGTCATGAATCACTTTCATACTATCTTTGTTAAACTTGTTAAAAAGTTTATCAAAAGAGGTTATGACCCTATCATTTTGCAACGTACTGCATGCTTGGTGGTGGACCCTTTTACAGTTCGCCACTATGCTTTCCTCTTTAATTGTACGATGACCGGACAGGCTGTGGACCCTATGATGACGCCTACCTAAAACCCATTGGGACGGTGGCGTTTAATGTTTGTCTATGATCTTTCCTGTCGTGCCCTTAATGGTTTATTCTCTTGTTGCTCTGGCTTCTGTACCTTCATTGTGGCTTTCTAGGCTATTGTTTTTTTTGTATTATATTTACACGAGCATATTTGTGTTTTACTCATACTGCCTATTGATGCTGCCTTGTTGGTTAGAGATTAGATCATGGCGGGGATTTCTTTATTTACACTGTCCTGTTTTAATGGGTTGACAGTAGGGTAAGTGTGAGGTTTGGTGCACCCTAGAACCGGTTTAAACTCCCAGTGGCCTTTGTTGCCACTGACCGTTCCAAGGCGGTAGCCCTATTGTCAACCCTTTTGTGTTTGTGATGTCGTTTGCATTTTTTATTACTTTTGCCTTCTCGTTTGTCTGTTTGCGTGTTTGTTTTTGTGTTTGTGATTGACTGTCGTCCTTGAATGCTGCTTTCCCTGTCCGATATTTTTATATTTCTGTATAGAGCCTGACTGCAGGATGTTGTCTATTGATGCTGAATGCATGTGTGAAGTTTCCACACTTATGTAAAGTAGTTTCGGAGATAACAGCTTGCATAAAAATGTTAACCCGAAAGCAGACGATGACGACGACGCCGACTCAGACGACGACTATCAAGTAACGAAAATAGCTCTATTTTTTCTTCGAGCTTAATATATCAGTAGAGCATCCATAGGCCCTCTTTTACCTCTTTTTTTGTTTTGTCTCAACTTAACATTAAAGACAAAAATGTTTGCAATGCAATAATTTAGCAAATAACCAGTTAACAATAGCTCTATTTTTACTTTTTTCTTCGAAAAAGTCGAGCTAATAATAGTGACACAGTAATATAGTAAATGGGACTGAAAACAAAAGAAAAACGACTCTTATAGAGTTCCTCTCGTTAACAAACGAAACACTAAAGTAAACACCTCTTATATCCTCGGCCAGTAACACGTACAGTCTATTGCAAAAATATTTATAATAGTGTGGTACCTGCATTTAGAGTCATAACTTAATCTGAACTGATAGCATACATAATCTTATATAAACTTAGTCTATTTTCATGTTCCAAATTTCGATATAGATTTTTGATCTATTGATTTGCTTCGGGTTATTGCGTTGTAAAGGACTGATCGCTAGTTTGCATGTCGCTACTGTCATACGAGTGTCTCATGACTCGGTAAAATTTTGTGAAATTTAAAATAGAACTGGTCTATCTGTTTCGTTTTCTATGACTGTTTCAACTTTACGTATATGATTATTAAATAGGAAATATTATTTCACAAAACATGTAGCAGGCTCAACGAATATTGTATAGTTTTCTTTATTTAAATATTTAAATTAGTTTCATGTTTACCACTGGACGTGTCAGGAATAATATTAGATTGGATCCGTATATATCAAGAGAAGATGAGCGTTATGTGTCGCATGGTGATGCAGTTTGTGTCTTTTACATTGACGATGGTGGCAAACACTATTAGTGCAGGGTTAGTTTGTTTGTGTAATGAAAGTGACCTGATCACTAGGTTTCCGATACATTCGGTATCGGTGAACCTTGCTACTGGTGGCGCTGAGGGGTGGACGAAACATCATTCTGAAAACCAACGCCAACCAAGACGGACGCTATCCTCATTTACCAGTATATGCAGAAGTGGTTACTACGATAGTATGGTTATGGCTTGAATCGGTTATTGACGACGAAGTAAATTCAGAAAAGGGGAGAAAACACGGCAAAAAACACGGTCGCCAAAAAACTGTTATTTTCACGACACAACAAGGTGCAACTCCTTAAACTGGATGATGTAAAGTTGTCGGTTTGAACCATGTAGATTGCCGGTAAGTATATTACTTATTGGTCAATAATAAAACGTTTATTGGCGGCATTTGATCTCAGAATAGTACAACTACCGAGATTTTGTAATGAAAATATCGCGATTGCGGTTAGAAAAGTGCATGTCAAAAATCTCCAAATTCTATCTGTCGTGGTATGCTTATTTTCAGTATTTCATTGCATTTACCGGAGTTAGGATCCGAATACTTGTTTTATGTGGAGCTGAAATTTGTCTCACCAAAAGTGTTTTGAAAATTCGACTTTGACAATAAATTCCGAATACAAAAAGTGGCACGAGATTATAAGAGAAAATGTATTTTCAATGCAAATTGTGTGATTGGAGTAGAAAACTGCATGTCAAATTAATAGAATATATAAGATAATGGGACGCTCATGTTTGATAATCAAATACGTAATTAATAACCAAGATTTTAAATGACGAGCTTAAACACAGGCCATGAAAACATGACGCTAACAAAGTATCATTAAGGTGTGACTTCGGTCGTTTCCAAAGGTCCACTCTCATACTCTTCAAGAGAAATTGTGTAGCATGTATTGAAGCAAATAATATATGACGAAGGTTGTTTATCAATACGCCAAACACCATAATATTCTCGAAAACATGTTGGTTATTCAAAACAAACGTATCCATACACAATGAATCAATAAAGCATTTCTTTTTTCTGCATAATCATACCGAATACTAATATTTTCTCGATCAGCGCTGCCGACAATGGACCATATCTTGCAAAGAAAGTCAGTGTTCGCTGTAGTTTTGTAGGGCGAGGATTGCGTTCACAACACAGAGAGAACATAAACAATCCTGTCCCCCTCATCAAAATGAATATCTCTCTGGGCTAACATAGCTGTATTTCATGCGAGATGTGTTGAATCTAGCAATGGAATTTTCAATGAGCTGCTAGTAACGTTGACAAGGTGATTTGAGACACCAAACCTAGTTTAGTGTGTCATTCGCTGTCAATGACCTGTGTTGGCTGTAGTTTTCCCTTATCACAGATTGGGTTTGATTAATGAACGAAAAAGTATACGTGTTTTATATTCCCATATGGACTTAATATCAAAGACACTAAGCCAGTTTTCTTAATGGTCTCTCTTTATATTGATTTCATGTAACAAATCTAAAAAAAGAGGATCCAATTTCGTTAAATTTAAATGAAAGTGATTCACCAAACTCCCAAAATAGTCATGTTTTTTCCAAAAATGTTTTTTCCAAGAACTAATTTTTTATTGCGCGTGATAATCAAACTAGTTTGACGAAACACGTGTTTTACCTTCTCTTTTCGTTGTTCTTTTACATTTTTGGCTGGGATAAGGATATAAAAATTCGCAGGTGCAATTGTTGTCGAAATTCGTTTTTCTTCTGAGTAAAATATGTATAAAGAAACGTTGGCAAATACAATTTAACTCCTTGAAAAAGAATGAAGTGTTATTTTTAAGAGGCTATATGAGACTATTTTGGGGCTGATATCAATGTTTAAAATGACAGTGGGGTTTACTTCAATGTTTTAAACGTATTTAACGGATCTACATAAGAATTGTGTTATATTCAGCCGCATGATCGCACGACGCCGACGCCGGGGTGATTACATAAGCTCTCTTACTCTTCGAATAGTCGAGCTAAAAATTGACTTGCGGTATTGCTCAGAAGCTTTTTGAATATCGACCCTGACTAGTAAGGCAACCGCCTCCCGCTTATCACAAATATAGATATAAAAATCGAACAGGAAAAGTAGCATTCAAGGACGACAGGCAACCACCACAAACACACACAGAAACAAAGAACAACTTTAAAGATGAATAAAAGGCCAAATAAGACATCACAAACACAAAAGGGTTGACAATAGGGCTATCGCCTTGGAACGGTCAATGGCAAAACAGGCCGCTGGGGGTTAGGGTTAAGTGTCCGTGTTGTACGTAGGTAGTCTGTTTTTGGTGTCCGTGCGTAGGTATAACTAGGTACAATGTCTGCCAGACCGACTTGATCTTTGCCGCTGGATGAAAGTTACTTGATAACTTTGACTGTTGGCTTTTCAAAACTGTTCTTTTTGACCAGGAAGAAATTCGACATACACTGAACAAAATTCCTAATTACTCACTTTTGTATCTTAACTAATTTTCTTATTTTTAATAAATATTTTAGAATAGATATATGATAAGTATTTTATTTTGACCCATAATTTGTAAAACATTTATTTTTTGTTTACATTTTACATCTTTTGAGAGTTACCCTCCCTTTATACGAAAACATGAAATGTGCTGATAAAACACATAACATGAGTCAAAGATCGCTTAAAGATATAAAATTCTTAAAATTGGTATGAAATAATAGAAAAAAACATAAAAAGGTGACCCATTTATCGCAGATTCTCCGTTTATAAAAAATGAAATATGGATATTCTTAAATTACCTCCCTTTAAATTGAATATTGTTTGAAATTCAAGTAACTATAGTTCAGCGTTAACATTAAATATTTCGAAAAATTCTTTTGCAAACGCATTTGTAGTGGTAATGCTAGTAAACATGATGTCAAAATAAATTTAACAGGCATATTTTAGGAACATCGAAAGCTTCACTAATTCGAAGTACTTAATAAAATCCTATACACCCAGTTGTATAAGTGTTATAACTTATTTCTAAGAAAACACATTGACTTAAAAGTTTTAAAATATGTTCATGCAATCAGAGCAGACGATTTACACTCGTTATTTTGCAGTTTAACCGTATCTCTAATCAAGCTCAAAATACACAAAACAATGAGAATATTATTGACATGTTCTTAGGTAGGTACTTAGCAATTTGGTTTAGTGTAGGACTTGTAACATCAAAATAATATTCAAACTCACAAAACATGTATTGAATATCCGTTGGAAGACCGTGAGGACAAAAACTCAATACGTTTCCCTTCTGGTGAAAACAGGTATAAAGAAACGTTTGGCAATTACAATTTAACACCTTGAAAAAATACAGAATTATTTTTTAACAGGCTATATGAGACTATTTTGATGCTGATGTCAATGTGTTAAACGTATTTAACGGATCTACGTAAGAATTATGTTAGATTCAGCCGTATGCTTGTGTTTCCTCTTTAGTTTAACATTTCGAAATCGTGGTGAGAGCATAACACGAAGGCATAGCTTTGTTAACGTCATCATCTTCTCGAGAACATGTTGCTTAATTCAAAACACGATGAATTGACATTTGCTTTATGTTCATACTAAATACCAGTATTTTCTCGATCAGCACTACCGACAATGGACCATATATGGCCAAAATGTCAGTGTTCGTTCACCGTTGTTTTGTAAAGCGGAGAAGAACAGAAAGAGAACATTAACAATTCTGTCCTCATGAAAAAAAAAATTATGGGCTAACATAGCTGTATTTCATGCGAGATTTGTTGAATCTAGCAATGGACTCCAAACCTAGTTTGATGTCTCATTCGCTGTCAAAAACCTATGTCTCTTATCACAGATAGGGTTTGATTAATGAACGATAAGAGCTTTATTTTGCATTCGCGTATGAACTTCATATCAAACACCCTAAGCCAGCTTTCTTCATGGTTTCTCTTTATAATGCTTCCATGTAACACATCAAAATAAGAGCGCCAAAATAGCACTGAATCGCTCGTCTGATTATCTTTGTAAAGATGAAAAGATTTTCGAACAATCTTATAATTTCGTCACTGAATTATATCGCACAGTCGATTGCATGCCATCGCAAATTCCCGCGCCAGTATTAAGTGTTCGGAAACAGAATATATACATATATGGTCGGTTCATGCCCAGTAAGTGTTACATATATGGTAATAGGGTGGGATCTCAACGGTTTCTAAGTTATGAACCAAGGGCTATGTCCCCATGGATGGGGACAGACCTGGGGGTCGATGTTGGATGAAAGGTTGTCTGTTCATACCCTGTAAGTGTATTATACGGTTATACTCAATGATTACAGGAGCTATGTCCCCAGGGCTGGGGATGGAGCCAATGCTGGTCGGATGGTTGTATCGTCTGTTCATGCTCTGAGCGTATATATATGGTTATGGGGGATCTCAACAGTTCCCAAGATATGACCCAGGGGCTATTTCCCCTGTGGATGGGGACGGACCAAACGACCGATGCTGCTTGGATGGTTGTATCCGTCAGTTCATGTCCAGTACGTTTTTATGTAGTTATAGGGTTGAAATCTCAATAGTTTCCAAGTTATGACCCACGGGTATGTTTCCAGGGATGTGGACGGACCTCGGGGCCGATGCTGGTTAGATAGTGGTATCCGTCTGTTCATGCTCAGTAAGTGTATATATGGTTATTGGGTGTGATCTCAAGTTTCCATATTATGGTCCAGGGGCTATTTCACCACGGGTGGGGCCGGACCTTTGGGCAAATGCTGGTGGGATGGTTGTATCAGTCTGTTCATACCCCGTAAGTGTATATACGGTTATAGGTTGGGATCTCGACGGTTTCCAAGTTGTGACGCAGGGGATATGTCCCCAGGGATGGGTACGAACCCTGGGCCAATGCAGGGGGTGGTTGTATCCGTATGTTCATGCTCAGTAAGTATATATATATATACGGTGGGAATCTAAACGGTTTCCAAGTTATGACCCAGGGGCTAAGTCCTCAGGGGTGAGATCGGATCCCGAGACGATAAGGGTTGGATGGTTGTATCCGTTTGTTCATGCTCCATCAATAAACTGTGATTTCAGAGAAAACTTACTTAAAGGGTTTGTAAGCTATGTAAAACATGTGAACCCTGGGGTGGGGTCATTTGAACAAAGTTGGTAGAGAACCATAAGCTTATGCTGCATGGAATATATAAGAGCTCTATATCTTATGGCTTCATAGAAGAAGTTTTTTAAGTTTATCCCTATGTAAGTCTGTGTAAAAATTATGAACACTGGGGCCGGGCCAACTCGGTACAACGTTAGACAGACTGACTTGTTTTGTGTTATTGAACGAACGTTACTCGATAACGCTGACTATTGGCTTTTAGTCTAAAACATATTTACGACAGTTCTCTTATTTTAATCACTCTCGATGTCTTCCTGTGTTGGTCCAATACTAAGCAAATGCAAATAAAGTGTATTGCTCAGGGACACAACACATATTGTCATGGCGTGGATCGAACAACCACATTTTAATCCTTGGTCAAACGCTGTACCACTAGACCACAGCGTTCCAAGAAGAATTTTGACATTGATGTAACACAACGTTAAATGTAACAATTCCTCTAAAGGTAACAATCGCCGCTAAAGGTAGCAATCGCCGCTAAAGGTAACAATTTCAACGTTAAAGGTAACAACCTCCGTTAAAGGTAACAATTACCTCGTAACAAAGCTAACCGTCAAAGGTAAAAGCGTTTCATGTCAATGCTAAAGGTAACAACTGTCTACGCTAAAGGTAACAACTTTTTTTTTCAACCTCTGCCGTTTTAATTAAAATTGAGTAAACAGGGTGTGTAGCCTGACTCAAAACGCTGTACACGTACACACTTTTCAATGAAAATTGTAATAGATTGAAACGAGAAAATATCGAATAGTGAGTACCATTGACTTGTCTTTTAAACCAAATCATATACTATCAACGTAACATAATTGATCGAAATTTATTTGAACGATAATTTTAAAGAAGTTTATTTAAAGAAAGTACACCCTATCTCTAAGACATGACTTAGTACCATTAAATACCAATATACAAAGTGGATAACCAATAGACCAAACTTCGTGTTTTCTCTACCATTTTCCTGATGGCATTATAATAAAATGCAGGGGCGGATATAGACTTGAAGTGTGTGTGTGTGTGTGTGTGTGTGTGTGAGTGTGTGTGTGTGCGTGTGCGCGCGCAACCGCGCGTGCAACCGCGCGCCCGTGTGTGTGTGTGTGTGTGTGTGTCTGTCTGTCTGTCTGTCTGTCTGTTTGGAATGGTGGTAGGGAGAGGAGGTGCAAGTTTGAAGGAAAAAAACAGTTGGCAGGGAAACATAAAAAGCATGATTCATACATGTATACATGAACATTTATGTGATATACGTATATTGTTTATTAATGCTGCCTTGTTTGTTAGAGAATATAACCTGAAGGTGAAATCTTTATTTATACTGTCGCATTTTATTGTGATGACAATGGGGTAAGTGAGGTTTGCTACACACTAGTACCTGGTTTAAACCCCATGGGGCCTTTTTACCACTGTTCCAAGGCGGTAGACCTATTGTCAAATCGTTTATGTTGGTGATGTCATATCCTGCCTTTTATTCATCCTTGTAAGAATTTGTTTCCGTAAGTGTTTTTGCTACATTTCCTGTTCGGATTTTATATTTACTTTTACTTATCGATTTTAATTGTCTATAAGTGGTTTCGATCACACTATGTATGTATTAATGCATTGACGTAGGAACATGGGGCGCAGGGGGGCGGGTGGGACAAGCAACCAAACAATCGGACAGGGGTGAGGGCTAGAGTATGTGTTGCAGCCCTCACCCCTCACACACGCACACTACCCACACCATCTTTTGACAAAATATGTTTTTACCTAACAAAGGTGTGCTTGAGTCCGAAAAGTGTACTAACATTGGTTATAACATTAAGCAATTGAAACAAAAAAGCAGTTAATCAAAATATATGAAAAGCAAAACGAAAACAATGGGAAAAAAACGTTATAAAAAATAAAACTGTTTGATTAAAATGACAGTGGGTTTACCGAAACGTTTTAAATGTAGTTAATGGATCTGCAAATGATTTCTGTTAGATTCAGACGTATTTCTTATTTCCTGTTAAGTTCAGTTTGTTTTTTAATAAATGTCAGCTATTTGAATTCCAGTTCAGAGTATAACATGAATTCATAGCTTTGTTAATGTCATTGTCCAGCACGTGTTGGGCTATGTATGACGGTCGATTTCAAGTGGTGTAGGCAGATCACCCACTTAAGCCTGGGTAGAATGATTTTAATGGGGTGTCAGCCTAGCTCTCTAGTGTGCTCTTTCGGATTTTGGTATTGTTTCTAAGAATATTTACATTCAGATGGGAGCACGTCTGTAAATGTATTGAGTTCATGCTATAAACAACACATACTCTTGAAATGAGACCAGGCAAAGGATCACACCAAGTTTCAATCCAAGTTTTAATACGGTTTGTGAGTGATAAAAGAGTAGGAGAGTGGACCTTTTCAAACGCTCGAACATGATAAATACGAAATATTGCAGTCTCGGTTTGATTGAGACTGTTCATGAACGTTAGTGAAATATGCTTGCTACCTTTCACGCCCTCTAGCCCCGGGTTGAGCAGAACTCAATATTCATAAAATCAGTAGTACATAATTTTAACCATCCCGAAGATGGCATGCATATGAACATGCTATTTAACTGTCATTAGTTCATGTCCTGCGGCGTATTGTCACAATATCTAACAAAATTCTATGACAACAATGTGTATTGTAAAACACATGTCTATGCCCCTGTGAGACCGACACATGTGAGGTGCTAAGCAGTATACGGTGGTGACACTTATTATCAACGTGACGTTCAACTATTACGTTGATCTACATATTTACGAGACATGCAGTCTTGTGGTGGCACAAGCATACAATACAGTCTGATAAAAAGCGTAACATGTGAACAATATATTTCAAGTTTGTGATATTGAACGGGTACCTGACCTTAAAATGAGAAGTGACTGTCATGTGATCGCAGATATAATGACAAAGTTTAAGAGGATCAGGTCGGACAACGCGTTTCATATTATATTGAAATGTGAGTGTGAATTTGACCTTGAAATTAAATCCGCTTACTAGACACTGTATCTGTCGCTACATTGATTCTCATACCTAATTTAATCCAATATCAACGTTGAATAATAGGCCTGTAGGTCGGACAAATATATAAACCTAAACTGTGACACCTTTGAATTTAGACCAATGGGATGACATACACTCATATGACTGAGAATATCCATACACATACAGGTTCTATATCTAATACGTGTTGAATGAGGACATTTTTAACATGTGACCTTGAACTGTGACCTTTACCTTGAAATGTGAACCACAAATTGAGCATACAGCCTTGGTTAGAGAATAGTTCATTGCGGGGATTTCTTTATTTACACTGTACCGTTTTATTGGGATGACGGTGCATCAGGAGATATTTTCTTTACATACCTGATATAGTATATAAATCCCATCAGGTGTTACATGGCAGTTTAGTATGACGTTAAAATGATAACAACTTTAAAAACATATACACATGCCTATTATATATATGTGAAGGAATTATCTCCTGATGCAGAGTCACGACGATTCAGATTTGTTGTTATCAGTTGTTGGTTAAGATCACAGTCCAATATAGATATAAATAAAACACGTTGACCCTGAATTGGGATTCTAATATTTGAACGCATCACATCCTAGGACGATGGTAAATATGCACATATATTATATTCCTAATACTCTTGAGCTGTCATGTTTTATAGGACGGATAAATGCGTTTTCAAACACATGACATTAAACAGTGATATTGACCTTAACATTAAACCACAAATTAAAAGGTGACGTACCGTTATGACATTGTGATTCTGATATCTGATACAGTTCAGATCTTAAAAGAAACAGGTCTGGTCAGTCATGTTCAACTATATGTCCCTAAACTATGACCTTTATCTAGAGAACCACAGAGTTACGGAATGTATATATAGGATAAGTAGTTATCAAACATGCGAAATTGTGTGCATTGTGATGCTTTATTCATCCACCAAATTTGAATGAGATCTATCGTTTGTGGGTAACTGGTCAAACAATAAAAGGGACAGACACATGATAAAGTGGTGTTTTGTGTGTTGGAGCATTAATGGGACAGATTGGTGAAAGAAGTGTGCACGGTTATGCATGGTATGTCAAAGCACCAAACTTGGCATATATTTAGAGAATGTCTACTCTAAAATTCTGGCTAAAGACCCACGTCAGTTTTTTCATCACGAAATAAACCCATATATATTAGATTTCAACTAGATTTCAACTAAGAATAGTGGAGCGCTGTGGTAGAACATTGGTTCCAGGATCGGAAAGTCGTGGGTTCGATCCCTGCCATGACCAAATGTATTGTGCCCCTACGTAAGACACTTTATCTGCATTTGATAAGTACTGGTTTACCCAGGAAGACATGATTAAAATAAGTACAGAGAGCTTCCATTACAACCGATGTAAAATAAATGTTTAAACTTAGGTATAATATGATATCACACCCCTAACAAATTTTAAAAAATAATGAAGTTTCATTTGTTATATCTGTTTGTTAGAAAGAAATCCAATGTAAATATCACCAGCTTTTATAATTTCAATACTTGAGCTTGTACAAAAGTAATACACAAGTTGAAACACACGGTATTCATTGATTTTTCTAAACATTTTTGAAACATGTATATTTACTTAACAAGATCTTAAAAAGATGACGTTTCTTTTCAAGTTATCTTTCAAGCATTAAGGGTACTTGTGCGACTTTCAAATTTGGTCAGTGTTTATTAGGACATAACATACCCATATATTACCTTGAAATTAATATGTCTTACCAATATTAGGGGCAACGTCTCTGTCCATCTCAAACATGGATACCTGGCAATACAAAAGAGCAGTAATAATTTGTATTAAATAATGATAGCAGGAATGTCCTATAATAGGGTTAAAACTGTTGCAATTAAGTTGAAAATAGTTTAGTTCAAGTAGATATCAATCAAAAAATGCAAAGTGTATTGGAAATCATATTGAAAACTAGCTAGATAAATTCTTTATCGACAGCAGATTTACTTATTGTATCAACAAACAAATTGTGCAGTAGATGTATCGTGTATCACAAGACCACACGTTCTATTTTATGAATATGCAAATCCGAAAAAAACACCATATTATGGTAAATATTTTTTTTAAAGTATAATGAGCATGAATAGTATGAACTTTGTAACCTATAACTTTAAAATATGTTCGCATTGTACGCACTAAACCACTTGCAACAGTAACATAAGTGGGGAGAATAAAAGAACTCCAGACGGAAGCCAATAGAATGCCCTGTGTCATGGTGGATATACATTTAGTACATGACCATCTCTGTCTCATATAACTGTAGCGATTACAGTTTCTGAAAAGAAATTGTGTTTCAATTTAAACTTTCAATAACAGCCCCTGGGCGGGGCCAATAGTGAATAGAGACAAAATGCAGTTCAGCAACATAAGCTAATTCTAAGACAGTAACTATATTTATCGTTTCAGAAGAGATTTTTTTTAATGTTCCCTATATGTCGTTTAAGTGGTGCAGTGAGTGGTATTTGAGAAGTTCATTTAGGTAAAACTTAATGAATGTTCATAGTCTAAATCAAATTGCAAACAGATTTATTTGCACAAAAACAATATTTATTTAAATCTATCAACAAAAGAAGTGTATTGTTGATATATAATATATCATAAATATACACTCTAAAAAAGATACATTGTCTTTTATGAATAAAATAGTATGTAAAGTTATACTTTCCATTTTAATTTACAGTTTTATTATTAGCAAAATCATATAGGATACAAAAATAACACATATTATTATTTAAATAGTGTTCAAAGTCGATATAGTTCATCAATATAAATATAATTTTTTGAATATATGTATAACACTGCTCATGTAGCAATGTAACATTCAACATTGCATTACTTATAATTTACAGCTAAATTTGGCAAGACAGCAAAACAAGTAAAGATTGATTAAAACATGCTCACAAAATGATTACAATGCAGGAAGGTTTCCAAACAACGTTTAATTAAGTGAGAAATAAATATGTGCAAACTGTATTATAGTAATACTGATGTTTCTAAAAAATAAAATTCAAACCCTTCTTTGTTTTTGTAAATAACATGGCTATGGTTTAAATTATTTGTGTTTATAGAAATGTTTTTATATAATTATAAAGTAAAATCTATGAATCAAGAATAAACGTGTTCATGGAACGATTGCGAAATAATGTTAGACTGTTAGGCCTGTTTTTCAATTATAATCACAAAGTAAAATAACTGACCATACTATTCTTGAATGTTTGGAAAACAAAACGCGTCGGCCATATCTGCATATTGCCTTGACCTTAATTTTCTTAATTGTCTATTCCGCTTAAAATTACGTAACACTGAAACTACAAACAAATATGTCAAAACATATAATTACCTAGGCTGCATATCAATGTGGTAAGTGGCGATTCAAACATGTAAAAATAGAAAAACTAGAAAAAGGCAACGCTATAAATCGCCTGTGCCCTGGTAACTGGTAAGTTACGTCATCTCTATGCAATAGGGACCAAGCAATATTTATTGTGGGATTGGGACCGGTGCGAAATGGCATGGGACCATGTACTTTTTTTTGTAGCTACAAACCATGGACGATACCCTTTTTTTCCGCTTGCTTGCCATGGGACGTACACCTTTTGTTTTAAACAATTATTTTTTGCAAAACCTTTTAACAATACAAATACTGAAGTAGTGATATTAGATCATAAAATGGTGCTTATGGACTAGGCAATATTTATCATCTGGGCGTTGACTAGACCGGTGCAAAATGGCATGGGACAGGTACCTTTTTTGTCATGAAAAACCATGGGACGATATATACCCTTTTTTTTTCGTTTGGTTGCCATGGGACGTACAGTTGTTATTTATTTTATAACATTTTTATTTGCACTGGTTCCACATCGCCCCCACCCCCATAAATATTGCCTGGTCCCTTTAAAAACATCCGGCAGTGTATAACCTAGCCGTCCGGCATTATTAGACATATTTGCATAGAAGTTTAAAACTACTGGAGCATGCTAAAGACATATTTCGCTAGGTGAATAGGGGAAGTATCATCGGCATATTGAGTAATTACGTATTCAGTATCATCTACTTTATTTAACTCATTTAATATCTTTGGTTGTCCTGACCAGTAGAGCTAATTAATATACCAGTATGTCGCAATTATTTGTACAAACAAAATAAAAAATATATTGGATTTGCGGATTAGTCAAATGTGTTCCATGCACTTAATCTCCACCCTCCCTAAATCAATTTACTTAATTTACTGGTAGAATAGAAATGTGTTACTTTCAATGCTTTACTGGCTGAAGTCAGGTCCGGTCCCGAACGGCTAGCCAAGTCCTGCCGGTTTTTCCTGGGAAATTCCAACTACAACAACAACGCGTTGATCGCTCATAGGCTGTTTAATACAAGATGGCGTCGCCCTCCTTTAAATAATAGCCCCTCACTAAACTGTCCTCTTTCCATGTCGCTTTATAATAATGCAATATTTGCATTAAAATGTGATGTCAAAACTTCAAATTATAAACCGATTTCTAACGATGCTATATGTTGTAATTTGACCGGAAGTTAGGGAAAATCTCAAAATTGGGTTGTCATTAAAATCATTATTTAAGATATATGTTCCCTTTTGTGAAATCGCATTGAAAGTGCATTAACAAAAGAAAAGAATTAGAACTCAGATAAAATCCTGAACACTTTTACATTTAACTTTCAGTTTAATATGTTTACATGTTTATCTAGACTGTGCTATAATTGAAGAAGAAAAAAAAAACATGATAAAAGTGTATATTACATATTTGTCTGTGATTTGTATAGGAAATACTGGGAATAGAAAAGCTATAATATCTACTCGTTTGCTCTACTGGGAAATATCTCCCAGTTTGAGATATTTCCCAGTACGGAACATTGTTCGGCCTTTTCCGTCAGTGGCGGGAATGCCAAATGACGTTCCGATTGTTTTACGGACGTCTTCGTCAGATTCCTCCACTAGGAAATAAAGATTACGGAAATTAACGAAGAGTTCCGGTTCCACTTGGTTTTGTTTGTATGACGTAACGTCGTCTTAGATGAAGTAACGTCGTCTTAGATAACGTCGTCTTAGATGACGTAACGTCGTCTTAGATGACGTACGTCTTATTGGCGTTCTCGTGCAAACTGGTGTAAAAAAGCGTGAATCATTAGAAATATTAATAAAATATCATTTTAAATTATGTAATATATAGTTTAATAACCAGTGTTTTTGAGATACTGAATATATCTCCCTCGGTAGAGAAATGACCCCGATATAAGAACTCGTTATCCGCACTCGTTCTTATATCGGGGCCATTTCTCTACCTCGGGAGATATTTCCCGTATCTCAAAAACACTGGTTATTAAACTCTATATATTCACCCATACTCAGCTTATGACGTCATACTCAAGGTCATGTGTGTATTGACTAATTTACATATCAAGTATGTATTTATATTTCAAGGGTAGCACTGCATCGATAAATGTGTTATCATATTGAACTGGAAGTTTTATGTAAAATTATTCCATAGTATTAGAGTTCTAATTGGTAGCTTTTTCAAATGCAATTTCAATAGGATTACATAAACGGGGACATTATAATCCTTCAAATGTTCACAAATCTGCTTCAATAGCCGCAACTGGTTCTGTGTCGAGTTCCAGCATGTCGACCACTAGTAAATCATCGCATTTGAAATAAATTGATGTTTACATTCAGATTGAGTAAACAAAAAAGCAATTTACAAAATGTATTAAATCAATTTACAAAATACCCTTTATATATTGCTCATTCAATGATATACTTACAGTGAACTTGAGGTCTTTCGGCTCAGCAGGGTTCGTATAAGCTCAAAATCGGTTTACAGCGCGTGACATTAACGGAGTCCAACGACTGTCGGCAAGATGTGTTCACGGATTGCTTCCTCGACGATCTCGCTCGCAAATCGAAAAATAAGAAACTTCGCAACTTCCTTCACCTGTGATTAAATTATAGACAATCTAACAAAAGATATAGCGGATATTATCCTATATTCTTATACACCCGCACTATATAGCCTAGTTTAAAATATCTCGTTATACTGAACGATATATCACTGTTATTTTTGAAACGTTAGGAGAATAAGCATTGCGCATTGTAACGTATGCAACGTTAGGAGAGTAAGCAAAGCAATACGAAAGATTTCAGACGTGTGCGTTATTTTCACATTTTAGGGGTATAAGAATAGAAATAGAACATCGTTTACGGTAAATTATCTATAATATATCACGGTTTGGTCGTTCAGTTGTAAACAATAATTTATTGAAATTATTGTTTACAATTGAACTCCAAACCGTGATATATTAAACGATAATTCACAGTAAACGATGTTCTATTCTTAAATAATTGACCAGCTTTCTTCACCTGAGAATGAATTATATTTACACTATAATAATTAACCGCTATTTGATTGTATTTATATAATTAAATAGCGACGACCTGTTTGTTTCATATATTTGACCAAGGCAGACATACCTCGCACTTCACTACCGTTTTCCTCATGACACCAATGTCTCTTTCTGCCGGGACGGACTAAATCTCCAAACTGTGTGACAGTCGCATGGCCTCGCATCTTTTTACTGCGGATGCTGCATGTCCACAGTTCCGACGTCTCGTAAGTTTTCTACAAAACAAAATCAGTTTTATGCCGATCATAAAGACTTCATCACCCTCTCTGATATACTAATATATTTACCGTATATTACGTATGTTGATTAAACGTGCATAAATTTATTTTAAAAATCAAGAATAGGCGTTTTAATGGAAAGATTGGGAAATAATTTTAGACAGTTAGACCCTTTTTTCAATTATTATCACGAAGTAAAATAACTGAACATAATATTTTTGGAATGTTTGAAAAATAAAACGCGTCGGTCATATGTTTATTGCCTTGACTTAATTTTCTTAATTGTTCATTTCGCTTAATATTACGTAACACTGAAATTACGAAAAAGATAAAAGAGATCAAAATGTATACCGTATACCTAAGCAGCACCTCAGTGTGATAAGTGTCGATTCAAAACATATGTAAAATAATGACAAATGTTCGGAGCAATTACGTATTCAGTATCAGCTACTTTAACTCCTTTCATAGAACAGAACAGAAACAGAACATACTTTTATTGACTTGTACGTTAAGTACATCATCATAATATATATACAACAATTACAAAATACATAATTAAATCACGTGTAACATACAAAGTATATGATTTATATCAGCTCTAAAGAGGATGATCTATAAAGTGTTCACACATGCGTTATAGATATTCTATGTGACATCGCACATTTGAGATATAAAGCCAATTTTAAAAGAATCATTTTGTTTTCAGTTTGCAATAATTCGATGAATTTAAACATACTTGGTCTATTACAATAATTTTGAGCTATGTATTTCCTCCTTATATCAGAGTAACATAGGCATTTTAGAATGAAATGAAACTCATCTTCAATATCTTGAGTATTACAATATTGACAAAAACGTTCATTTCTTTCAATCCTATTCATATATATTTGTCCTAATCAGTACAGCTAATATACATGTACCAGTAGCAAATATTTCTACATATAAAAAAATATATATTGGGATTGCGGAATAGTCATATGTTCCATGCACTTAATCCCAGTCTCCCCTCAATTTACCTAATTTAGTGGTAAATTAAGTATGTGTTACTTTCAAGGCTAGACTAGCTTAAGTCCAGTCCCGTCCCGAACCGCTAGACCAGACCCACTGGTTTATACTGGTAAATTCCAACAACAACGCGTTGATCGCTCATATAATATAAGATGGCGCCGCCCTTCAAATAATACCCTTCATTATCAACTGTTCTCTTTCCGGGTCGCTTTATAATAATGCAATATTTGGATGAATTTATAAATAGTCAGATAATTATTTTAAAATGTTTATTTTACTAACCTTTAATCCATATGTGTAGCCTCTATGTGTAGCCATCGGTGTTCACAAGAATTCGACCACCACACTTACTGCACTTTTAAAATATCGTTTTAACTTTTAAAATATCGATTCTTCCTGAGTAATGGAGTGTAACAGTGCGGGTTCTATCATAAAACTGAAAAAGAAGACACGAAGTATACAAACGAATATAATATAAATATTGCCCGTTCACGTAGTCAGAATCCTTTAAGGTAACATTTAAATGATGAATATATTAAATCTTATTTATTATTAATTAGTTACCAGTTAATATATCTTTAATATGTTAAATTATGTTTTTAAACGTACTTTTCTGAAATTTCCTTCGTGTCATCGATGTTCTGGATGGAAATGTTGAAGGTGTCATCTAGTCCGAGCACGTACATCTTGTTAACAGGAACTTGAATCCGAGTGGTTTCGGATGTGT
Source organism: Cyrtodaria siliqua (assembly GCA_037043455.1). Classification (NCBI taxonomy): domain Eukaryota; kingdom Metazoa; phylum Mollusca; class Bivalvia; order Adapedonta; family Hiatellidae; genus Cyrtodaria; species Cyrtodaria siliqua. The sequence goes on along the minus strand of JAWPHD010005283.1, from coordinate 85,461 downwards.
CTATAAGACCGGTGAAAGTCTCGTTCATAGGAATTGATCGGAAGCTAAAACCAACAAATAATACTGTCTACATCAAGCAAAATTGAAAATGAATAGTAATGTTGGGACAAGTTATCAAGCCATTAATTTCACATTTAACAGTAGTTGTTACTGTATAATTAGTAATCACATATTCTCCGACAGACTTGTTTGATACCAAGTAAAACTGGTTTTGAAATAATTATATAGATATATGTTTACCTATCACACACTCTCAATAGTGAGTCTTCGTCTGGGTCCATCTGGGTTTTTTTCATGGACGTTGTTTTTGCAGCTGTCCCTTCTGCATCAGTGTCGTCATCTAAAGACCTGAACTGGTCACTAAAGAAACAGTTTGTTTGTGTGTGTATAGTGTTTTACGTCATTTTCAACACAGGTAAGGTTATATATGACGAACCAGTACTGTACAAGTACCGCCATTCGGTAGAATCGACATGGCGGGAGGTGTACGGTATTGGTTCTACCCAGGAAAAGTGGGTGGTCTGCATCCACGACAAAAAAAACATTGACCGTCCTATGTAACCTTACATGCGTAAAACACGAAACAAACAAACAAACTCTTTCTTTAGCGACAAATCCCAGTCTGTAATGACCTAAATTCTGTCAGTGCTTTATAAATACGTTTAGACAAAGAGTTGTTGATTGTTTTATACAACGATGGTGGCTTTAAAGTAGAATACCGCTTAAGCCGGTGCAAGGGGGCGTGAGAAGTGTTGCTTCTTTCATTACTTCTCATGAACAGACTCAATAAAACAGAGTCTGCTGCTTTATTCTCTTAATTGTGTTTGTTGCTCTCAAAGGATCACCTTTATCAGTATTTGTACTTAAGGAATCAAGTGGTGTACTTGAATTATATAATAATTGTAAACTGAGTTTTAATTATGAATCATACCTTGATATGTTATTATGTAATCTCAGTCCATATTTAACAAAATTCAGGATATCAGACACATGATAAGAATATTGTTATAAAGTTAACAAAATATATTAGTACTGCTTTGACTGTAAGTAATACAATCTTCATTAATTAAACAATAAAGCTATTTTGTATTTTCATCCTCATGTATCAGTTATTTAATATTAATATTGCTGATGAAAATGTACTTTAATTTAAAATCACTTGACTTATTATGCATGAAAATGTATGTATGTGTATATAACGATGTACGTATGTAAATGTTAAATAAAATATATGTGCTGTTCTGTTCTGTTTTAATTGGTGTAGCGAGTGGTATTTGAGAAGTTCACTTAGGTAAAAGTTAATGAATGTGCATATTATAAATCTCAAATTGAAAACAGATTTGTTTGTATAGACACAATATTTATTTGAATCTATCAACAGAAGAAGTGTATTGTTGATATACAATATATCATAAATATACACTCAAAAGAAGACACGTTATCTTTTATGAATATAATAGTATGTAAAGCTAATGTTTTCATTTTAAATAACAGTTTTATTATTAGCAAAAACATAAAGGCCACAAAAATAACACATATACTATTATTTAAATAGTGTTCAAAGTAGATATAGTTCATCAATAGAAAGAATTTATTGAATAAAGTATAACATTGCTAATGTAGCAATGTAAAATTCAACATTGCTTTACTATCTACAGCAAGACAGCAAAACGAGTTTGAAGAATGAAGATTGATTAAAACATTCTCACATAATAATTACAATGCATAAAGGTTTCAAAACAACATTTAGTAAGTTGGAAATAAATATGTGCAAACTATATTACATTAATACTGATGTTTCTAATTCTTTTTTAATCTACATCCTTCTTTGTTTTTGTAAATAAGATGGCTATGGTTTACATTATTGCAATGCATTTCCTTGTGATATTTTGTTTATAGAATTGTTTTTATATAATTATAAAGTGAAATCTATTTTAAGAATCAAGAATAAACGTGTTAATGGAACGATTGTGAAATAATGTTAGACGGTTAGGCCGTTTTACAATTATAATCACAAAGTAAAATAACCGAACATGCTATTCTTGAATGTTTGGAAAACAAAACACGTCGACCATTGCATATTGCCTTGACCTTAATTTTCTTAATTGTCTATTTCGCTTAAAGTAACACAGATACTACGAACAAATAAATCAAAACATATAACTATCTAGGCTGCATCAAAATGTGATACGTGGCGACTCAAACCTATAAAAAAAAAAGTTATCGGCAATGCTAGAAATTTTATAAACGGAAAAGCGAAATCGCTAACCGCCTTTCGGCAAGTTACGTCACAAGCTCATTTGAAATAATCTATTCTCAACGAATCCGGCAGTGAATAACCTAGCTAGGCCTCCGGCATTGTAAGACGTGACTTATTTGCATAGAACTTTAAAACTATTAAAGCATGCGCTAAAGATATATTTCGGTAAGGGAATAGGGTAGATATCGTCGCATATTGAGTAATTACGTATTCAGTATCATATACTTTATTTGACTCCTTTAATATCTTTGGTTGTCTTGAAATACCAGTATATAGTAAATATTTCTTGTTACTTTCAATGCTAGACTGGCTGAAGTCAGGTCCGGCTAGACAAGACCTACCGGTTTTTCCTGGGAAACTCCAACAACGCGTTGATCGCTCATAGGCTGTTTAACTGATCGCTTATAGACTGTTCAATACAAGATGGCGTCGCCCTTCAACTAATACTACCTCATTATCAATGACACGATATTATCATACAAACAAACAAACTGTTTCTTTAGCGACCAATGACGACACTGACGCAGAAGGGACAGCTACAATAACAACGTCCATGAAAAAAAACAGATGGCGGCAGGCGAAGACTCACTATTGAGAGTGTATGATAGGTAAATTACCTTTTCCAATATTTTTTTACAGAAAATAAAGAGTGTTTACATTTTTACTTTAAATGTGTTTTTTCCCGGTTTGTACCTATATATTATAATGGATTTTGATTTTCTTATTATTTGTAAATATAATTATGTAGTATGTACATCAAGCAATCATTTCATTAGAAAATATACTGAATTAAGTTAAACTTAATTTTGTAATATTCTCTCAATAACAGCATAGATGCTGTAATTCTGTTAGGGAAGATGCATGAATAATTCTTCCGCTAATGTCATCGATAGTAATTGTTGACTTTTCTTTTTGAATCTTAAAACGTAAAAGAAGCATATTTTCAAACAATTAAAGTATATCTTTTCATATTTAATACAATAAATAGAGAATATAGTGTAATTTTAAAGATACAAATTGTTTATTATTTATCATATCGATCTGTATAATGCTGCCGAGAAACGGTGTCCGAGATAAAATCTTATCTCGGCAGTTACTTGCCTATCCCTTCAGGTGTATCCTCGGTCACAAGGCCCGCTTCTGATTTCATCGTTACGCTATGCTGATCCTGAACCAGGGCCCGTGGGGTAATAGGACGTTTGAAATCGCCCTAAACACAGCCTCACACAGCCTCGGGTTTCTTTTTTTTTCTCAGCCTCACCTGATAAACTGGATGTGATTAGGTACTAACTTGATATTCTCTATTTATTGACTATATTACAGATTAACATTTCAAAGTTATATATATATTCACGGTCAATAAAAACGTACCACAAAATGCACGTGCATTTTCGAGTTTCTTCGGTTACACCACACAAAGAAGTCTCTTTTTTTGCGCAACACTCATTGCATTATACTGTCAGAAGTCAAACAATAAAAAGGCCAGTAAATCAAATTGGATTTTATTCCCAGACAGATTAATACAGCTTGACATATAGTGGAACAGTTTTCTTTTTAATATTATCCATAGTAAACAATGTTAAATGACATGGTAAACAACTGCGTAACTGCTTGACATAAAAGCCTACCCATAAATATGTAAGGCAAATTAGGTATCAAGATTCAATACTTAAAAAATAGAAAATATAGGTTTAGCAGTTTTATTCCAAATGGTTTTCGAATAATCCAAAGCATAAGCATATGGAGTTAATGGAGCGTTTCACTGAAACCGCGTTACTTGTATTATCCGTCAGAATCATAGGAATACTCGTACTTTCATTACATTACTTCTACCAAGGGAACAAAGCGGTTCGGTGTCCTTACTTGTCCACTTTCGTTTGCACTTAAGCTGGTGGCGGGGTGCGTGGGGGTGGGGGGGGGCGGGGTGGGGTGTCCTTACTTGTCCACTTTCGTTTGCACTTAAGCTGGTGGCGGGGTGTGGGGGGCGTGTGGAAGCGATATTGCCTTTGACTTGTCCGATTGGCTTTCAGCGGTGAATACGCGATTCATTCGATTAAAGGTCATGCCCGTACACCCGTTGACGCATGTGTATGCCTATTCAATGGTGATACCAAGAAGATTCGACAGCGCAGTCATATGCCAGCACGGACTGGTACCTGCCTATTGTAGCACAGTCCATACAATCATTGTTATAATCCGGTGAAAGTGGCTCGAAGATCCTGCAAGCTGGATGACTTACGCTTGATATGTATTGCCATTTCCACATAAAGGAATGTGTGCGTTAAAGGACAAATTACTGTTATTTAAGTGGCCATATAACATTTATTGTATAACATTCTGCTGGTGCAATTTATAACATGACACTGGCAACTCTAATTATCACTTCCTCTTCCTTCAACAAATTTCATAGAACAAAAGGTTGCAGTAATTTATACGGTACAAAGCATTTATTTTATCAGTATTCGCAACATAAACCCACCCACCCTCTCCTGCTATTGAAAACAGTGTTTAAGGCTTTTTTATGTTTATATTTTCAGAACACGGAGACTTCAAGGGTTTCAGTCTAGTCCTTCCGTAACGGCTTCAACAGAGTTTACAGCAATCATCATTCGGGATTTCCTCATGGTGGCGGCAGTTTTTCGCGGTCACAGCAATGACTTCTTGTGTAGTTAATAAGACTTTTGACATTCTTTCAATTAGGTACATTTGTCTTTGTGAACTGCTGTACCCAGGGTTCATAAAGTACATATATAGGCACATTTTTATCTGCTATTTTGTTGAAGCCGTGACCAGTATATTCCAATAAAAATAAACTGTAAACATCGCCTTCAATTGTTCTAAATCCATCTTTAATAACAGCGGTACCTTAATTCTACATATAATATCTCACTTCCTACAAGCGCGGTTGACACTGCATTAAACATGCAGTTTCCATTAAATGTGCTTAGAAGGGCGTGCCTGTTTGTGCCGTAGGCTTCTGACTAAATAAAAGTTTGAGATTTCATCACGGGAAACATATTTCGTGTGTATAGATGTCTTCCTGGATGACGTGTTCTATTAGGAGTGAGGTACTTTGTGCGTCTTTTTCAGTTCGCTTGATGCCTTTAGAGCAGCCTTCATTTGTATAATAAAGAAAATGTTGTTATCGGCGAAGATTAAATTGTAGCAAACATATAAAGAGCGTGTGTTTGTATATGTTCCACGTGTGTACATTAGCGCTATATGCAGATCCTGGGGCGAAAATGACATTATATAGAGCCCTGGCAGATCAAATACATGCTCTATTTGATGTTTTATTCCTTGTTATACTACTATTTAACTCCGTAAAATTCATTTTAAAAAGTGTTACGTTTATTATACACTTTATTTGAGAAAGCCATATACATGCATTGTTACCATGTTATACTTTGTATTTGTATCCTCACGCGCTTTATTATGAGGCGCCGTATTGCTTTTTAATACAATTCAGTGATATGACCTATTTGAATGAGTGATATCACTCGATCAAATAGGTGATATCACTGATTCAAACTTAAATGAGTTTTATCACCTATTCAAATCAGTGATATCATCTATTCGAATCGGTGATATCACTGATTCGAATAGGTGATATCACTGATTCAAAACGAAAAGGTGATATCACATATTGAATGAGTGATATCACATATTTGAATGAGTGACATCATCTATTCGAATCAGTGATATCACTCATTCAAATAGGTGATATCACTCATTTAATGGGTGATATCACCCTTTCGTTTTGAATCAGTGATATCATCTATTCAAATCAGTGATATCACCTATTTTGTTTTACAACAAGAAAAATACGGACTTCCCCACAAGAATATTATCAGGGAGAACGTTATACGTCCCTTTTATTATATATACTGAGCAAAAATAAAAGTACCCATTTTTCTCTCCCTTATTACAAAGACGGCAAAACAGGAAATAATAAATGATGTATGATCGACCACCAAAAACACATAAAATCTACAAACAGATTGTTTAGGTAGTAGCTTTTGATTATCAAAATTAAGTCATCAAATTACCCCACATTAAGGTCTCCACAGCATCCATAAAGGAGTATTGCTTGGCACAATTTGAAACTGTTTAAAGGAATATTTTGTACTCAGTGAAGTGTGCTTATAAACATGAAACATTTTTATAAAGCGCAGTTCAAGCTGTCCTACACCCTCAAAACCTGGCCTATGGGAATACCAGTAAAAAGGGGGTACTTTTTTTCTGGTGAATATAGTATTGCTAACGGTTAGTTGTAATATTTAAATAATAACTGTCCACAGTGTTTCTCAGTGTAATTGGTAAAGGGTGGGTTTATCACTGTATATTACACAATAGAAAAGGCATAGAAAATGAAATTATAATAATATGTTTCATTTGTTTCGTGTTTTCTTGGTGGCGGGGAGGGGGGTCTGTAGGGGCTACGTTTGGTATGGTATATACCCCTTCCGCTGTGTGTGGGAGGGGGGAACTTTCCGCATCTATTGCTATAAGAGCCTGGATGGGATCAGTCATTTATATAGAGTTTATTTCTGAATTGGTCATCGGTGATATCACTGATTCGAATAGGTGATATCACTCATTCAAAATGAATGGGTGATATCACCTATTGAATGGGTGATATCACCTATTCGAATCGGTGATATCACCTATTCGAATGGTATCCCCTATTCGAATGGGTGATATTACTCATTCGTTTTGAATAAGTGATATCACTGATTCGAATGAGTGATATCACCCATTCTAATAGGTGATATCACCAAATGTATTTAAAAATAATTCGGCGCCCCATACTTTATAGCCTTTTAGAAATGGTAATCTATCTATCAAACTATTACAATACATATGGCACGTGTTTCATTTTAGGGTAGTTCCCCTTTTGTTACCATGAAAATAAGTATGTCATGCCCTAAGGGAAAGCAGGAACGTTTAATTGATATGCGTTCCTGGGGAAAGTATCAATATCAGCAGAAAAAAAAAACATCTTAAGTTACGAAGTTACGATACAGCAGAAGTATCAATATCAGCAGAAAAAAAAACATCTTAAGTTACGAAGTTACGATACAGCAGGGGAAAGTATCAATATCAGCAGAAAAAAAAACATCTTAAGTTACGAAGTTACGATACAGCAGAGTTCTTATCTATGGGGGGGGGGGGGGGGGGGCGTCCGTAGCCGAGTGGTTAGAGTCTCTGACTTTCAATCACTTGCCCCTCACCGCTGTAGGTTCGATCCCTCAGGGGCCTAGGAATCTTTATGTGAGGAAACTATCCAGCTGGCTTGCGGAACGTCGGTGGTTCTACCCAGGTGTCCGCCCATGCACGAAAATTGCCCGGAGGGCACCTGAGGTCTTCCTCCACCAGTGGAAGCTGGAAAGTCGCCATATGACCTTAGCTGTTGGTGCGATTATAATATCCAATTCAATCAATCAGTTCTTATCTATCCATCTTATTAATTACAACGACATAAATAAAACGTGTCTAATAATAGTCGAATACATAGTTTGAACTATATGTCGGTTATGTAATATCTATAGCATAATTGTTCGAGTATATGCGATAAATTCAGCTTCTCGAGGGCCGGCAGGCCCGAGAGTACAGTATTAAATCGCATATACGAGAAGAATTTGCCATAAATGTTTTGTACCATAGCCATTCAATGCCGGTAATTGACATTTTGATTGATAGGTTGTGTGTAAACATTACAACTACGCGCGTGTAAATAACTGCCGAATCTGTCATTTATAGCACGGCTGAAATACATAGTTATAGCACGATTTCGGCTCAGACCTTCAGGTTTATAAAAATCATAAGCTAGAACAAAGGAAAACCATTAGAGCTATGGTACAAAGTTCACTTATTCCTTTTAAAGAAAAAAGTTCTGCGGTTGCTCTCTTCACAGACATATTAATAAACATATCGGAAACAATGTTCAAAGTAGCATATTTATGTATATAATAATTACAAATTAATGTTAACATTTTCAAATTAATTTCAACATCTTAAATTTCAAACAAAAGTGCTTAAAATACACATTTACACAATGTATAAAATTGAATGACTTTATAAATTCCATAGGGGGCCGAGTTAACCAAATCGGTGCCGAGATGAAATGGGGCCGACTTGCAAATCGTCGCTAAAATAAAGTTGAGATGCTCCCTGGAAAGTGGCGCATAGTTACTTCCGGTGAGCCGCAAGGTTGACCCAATTTTGACAAAACAAATATGTAGCAAAAAATTAGAAAAAATGCGTAAAACAATCTAAGGCAGATGTATTTGGTCATGTTTTGATAACAAAATATAGAAAGATAGACCCGCGGTTCCTCAGAGGATCATGCTACGGTATTTCTGCTGATTTATGTCCACAGAATGTTTAGAAATTATTATATTTTGTTTTTTAATTTTATTTTACTGTTCCGTGTTCGTGATCAGTCGTAAATTGCTTAAGTTGCATATATCTAACATAACCATGTTGCTAAAAGGTCCCGGTACAAGCCCAGGTGTGCCTGCATATTGGTGTGTACAGTAACACCCACCCCCACCTAGTTAACCCCCACCCACCTATTCAAGCAACTGGCCCTAGCTCAGTGAGAATCGTAGCTCTTGTGGTTTTATATTCTGTATCGATCATAGAGCTATGTAGCCTAATAAATTGGCTCCTATGCAGTTTTTTTTTTATTCTGACGTTCTATGTAACTGCATATACTCGCCAATACGAAAAATTTCAAAAGAGCATTAAACGTGTATTTTAACACACTAAGAGCTATGATTCCTTAGCTTTGAAATAGGTAGAGTTATAATGCAGCACGACTCGTGTTCACACTTTCTGACAAGGTTACGGCAGACAATTATAAATGCCTACAAAAACATAAACAACCAGTATTTAATGACTAAATCTTTAGGTCAGTCATAAATGGATAATCAAAAATAGTAAGGGTATTGTCAAGTACCTCGAAATGCAGATAATTAGCTAACTTGGCTTATTTTATTTAGAATTATGCCTCTTGTGCTCTACTTCTTTACCCCAACCATTATTGATCTTTTATGACTGATCGATCAATATCCATTCATGTCCATGTGTATATATAAAACTTACCAAAGAGAAAGAAATCGATCCAATCTTGTCGTTAGTATAAACACAGACCTAATAACAATATTATTAATATGTCTGTGGTATAAATAAACTGTTATGAATACTATATCTATCTATCGTACGATAATGTCAACCCCTGTTATGATTGTCACGCAGCTGATTAACACTATCAAATGTATACCGAAACTACGTATACATTCGTCTGTATACCGGAAACTATGTATACATTTGTTATTTATCATAACTGATGAGTTGCGCAGAGCCAAGTTCCTGAATATATAAATTTGCGCGAGATTTAAAATAGAAGAAATAATAATAGCCATTGCAAACCTTGTTTGTTTTTGCATAAAATAGATAGTAATGTGTATTGACGAAAATATTTCGTAATCAGCATACTTGAAGATTGGTTCAGTGTGTTTAATGACCCATTGTGCAATAAGACAATTATTTTATTTCAGTATGTGACCATACTGTATTAATTATGTTATTGAATAGTGTTGGCAAATCCATTTGAAGAGTTCAGGAAGTTAAAAAAGAATTTTCCTTCTGTAAATTTTATTTATAAGCATTTACAATGAATCGATTCTATATTTGAATTGTGCATGGTGATATGGAGGAACATGGTGCCAATTTTGTCAACTTTGCTATTGAATAATAATACCAAGGACATTTTGTAACTAGGCTCGAAACAAGTTTGGTCTACATGTCACTTGAGAATATTGCATTGATCATGACTGTTGTTACTTTGATTTGATCCCTCATGCATAATAGGGGTACCTAGAACAAACAATGAAGCATTTAAGAGATAGACTTAAATGCAGGGCTTTTTTCAAGGAAATTGGGAAAAGGCCTAGGCCTGCTGAAGTTGGGAAAAAGAAGCGCTGGGAAAAAATAGCGTGATTTTCGTTGTTTTGGGAAATGTTTTTTTAAGGGGACATTCCATTAAAATGTAGTTTTAGGTAAAATATTGATAAGGTTTTAGAACTGAGTTATTTTAACATACAAACTATTTAAAGTATGACACTTAATTACCAAAAAATGGGAATTTTTTTACCCCAAAATTGGGAAAAAGTAGAGGTTTTTGCAATTGGAATGAGGTCGAATTTCGGCCCCTGTTAAATAGGTTAAAAAATCCCTGAAATGAGACTTCAATTAAAAGAGCAAGTGTCTAACTTCATATAGGCATTATATTTAAATTAAAACTGGTTAACATTTTCCTGTCTACCCCTATACCACCTTCTTTAACAAGGCTCTGCTCAGATTTCATTCAAGTTTGAGTGGGAAAGGTCATTAGACTCCCTTTTGTCACAAACAATACATCCGCAATTAAACGTTATATCGGAATGAATTTTTAAAGCCACTGGAACACATGGGGTTTTCTTTGGGTTTCATGTTTCCTCACACATGATTGAAAACACTTTTCCCTCACCACTGTAGGTTTGATCCCTCATGGGTCCAGGAATCTGTATGTGAGAAAGCTATCCAACTGGTGGAATGTCGGTGGTTCTACCCAGGTGCCCGCCCATGCACAAAAATTGCCCTGATGGGCACCCGGGTCTTCCTCCACCAATGGAAGCTGGAAAGTCGCCATATGACCTTAGCTGTTGGTGCGAATATAAAATCCAATTCATTTCCTCCCACATCAAGATTTCAATTTATATTGAGTGATTTGTAAGTCAAGCGCTTCTGATCAATTGTTTTGTTTGTATAGTGTTTTACGTCATTTTCAACACATGTAAGGTTATATATGACGGTTGATTTGTTTTGTGGTGGAGGCAGACCTGGGTAGAACCAGTACCTCCTGCCAAGTGTAAGAATCTACACTTCCTCACAAGATAAGCTCCCAGTGAGATTCAAACTCGCAGCAGTGAGAGGCAAGAAGGTTTGCAAGGCAGCGGTGTTAACCCCTCGACCATGGAGATGCTTTAGGTCAAGTTAAAAACAAAAAATCTACACTTATAGGTTAATTAATGTTAAACTAGAGGTCAGGCGTAATAATTATAATTATATTGACAAATATAACAATCCATGATGATATAGACGGTGAGGTCCAAGTTCTCTTTGTCACTAATTATCCAGGCAGTGGGGTAAAACTGTTCATTAAAGGTCTTCATCATCATCTCTGTATTGTTTTAGGTGCTACTCTTGTGAGGTTGCAGAAAACAATGATAGTGGCTGCAGAGAAAATGTTAATTTGTCATTTTTGTCATGTTCATTAAAGGTCTTCATCATCATCTCTGTATTGTTTTAGGTGCTACTCTTGAGAGGTTGCAGAAAACAATGATAGTGGCATCAGTGAAAAATGAAGTACTTACGACAAAATTTGCAGCAGCACTGCAGTTCTAAAGGTGAGACATTTCTAAGCCCATTCTGCATATTTTTATATCAATATACATTAATGGAGAGTGGGAATGCAATGTTCAATTCTGTTGGCACCATATAACCTTTCTGTGTCGGTGTGCCATAAAACTCCAATTCAGTTTACATAGAACACAGATTATGCTACAAGATCAAAGGAGTTATTTCTCTTAGACATTTGGTCAAGTGTATTTATTACCATATACTACCTGTATCAGCACCCCATGGGCATTGCATTTTACAAAAGGGGGGCATTTTTTTCCAGACCATGATTTTTTTTCCATAATATTATTAACCACACAGTAAAAAACACTTATGTTTTGTTGAACACATTGTTAATACATCAAAAATATATAAAAAAAAATCCCTTTTTTAAACAAGGGTTGTATAGTCTACGAAATTCAATAGAGGTAAATATGATTGATTGTAAGTGGAGCAAAGAGATATAAAGATAAAGAGATCAAGTATACCGGTATTAGTTTAAGAACATCAAATCTATGATATAAACGTTACTTGGTCCTGTTGTGTGATTCATTCGTGTCAGCAATAAAATACTGAAAATTAGTCTATGTACAAAACTAGGCGATATGTATTTTTGCCAATAATCTTTGTTGTACAGTTCTATACAGGTTACAGTGGGGTTTGTTTTTCTTAGCCATTAATGGTCTATATTCCCTTATCTTTTTTTTCCCAATTTTGGGACAAAAATTCCCAATTGAAAGGAAAAATAAATAAAATAAAAAAGAAGCATTAGTGTGACGTACCGAGAACTAAACAATTTTAAATGCCTCAGTTGACCTTAGAATACTGAAAACGGTATTAAATATACCATTATTAAATGATGTTTTACAGTATTATTTCCAATTTTATGAACATTCGTACTAAAATTCCCAATTGTTAGAGTATGGGTTATGTTCCCAAAGTATAGTAAAAAAACAACACTGGATCATTTTTAAGCTACCGCAATCACCACAAACTGTAAAAATTGCGTCGGTTAGTATATAAGTAGTCTTTTGATAGGTGTGACAAGATTGCCTTCCATGGTTATATTTAATGTTTTAAGAATGATGTCCCCTTTTGTGGAATCCCATAAGGCATTGGAAGTGCATTAACAAAATAAAAAAATCAGACTTCAAATAATCCTGAATATTTTTACATTTAAATTGCAGTTTAATATGTTTACACTTTTATCTGGACTGTGCTATACTTGAATAAATAGATAGTAACTTGACAAAAGGGTGTATTGATCAATAATCAGCATATACTCAAGGTCATGTATTTATTGACTATAAATTCACATATGTATCAAGTATGCATTTATAGTTCAATGGTAGCACTGCCTCGACAAATGTGTAAACATATTATACTGAAAGTGTCATGCAAAAATATCCAAAATTATTTGAGTTCTAGTTTTTTTCTTTTTCAAATGCAATCTAAATGGGATTACACAAAAGGAGACTTAATCCTTAATGCAAATCATAGTGAAAATTTTCTGCTTTATGTTCAGTTAAAAATTAAACAACGTCAATGTCAACTATGAATGTATTTTTGCGTGGTTGTCAAAATTGTCTTCATAGGGTATAAATAAACAGGGACATCGTCAGACAGAAATAGCAGCAAGGATGCAATAAATGAAATGAGTTCATTACAATCAATAAGTGTTCTAAGGTTAATTGATACTTAAAGGGTCAATGTCCGTAACTTTTAGCTTATAAAACACACACCTATTATGTTCGCAAACATTACACAATAAATATTATTGTATATTTACTAATTAAAAGCAAGATTGACGGAATTCAATCGCGGTACAAAAAAAAGAAAAACCACTTCGGGCGTTTGAACTCGCAGCCCGTACTAAAAATACACTCACGGTAATAATAATGAGCGTGAGCGTGAAGTTGTCGACATCGCTCCCGACTGAGCTAAGCGGGCTATAAATATTACACTATACATACTATGGTGAAAACCTAATGTGCTAATGGAAGTCACGTGGTCGTAGAAAAAGTAAATATTGTATAGTACATTCTATTGGAATCAATATGCATAAAATTCTAAAATGAACATATCAAGTTGTTTTGTTTTCAGGTGACTAGCCATTTCTGTAATCAAGGGACCACTAGAGGCCATTGTGTATGTGTTTGGAACTGAGTCTGTAGGAAGACTATTATAATCATCTGGTATCTCCCACAACATAGCTAGTGTAAGTGACATCGGTACTTTCTATGAAATTGTTTGTCTTTTCCATTGACCTGTCTGGAAAAAAAACGAGTGTGCTGCGAAAACTGTCGTATTGTCTTTTTATCCTCCGCCAAAGGCGCGGGAATATGGTAATAGTGTCTGTTTGTCCCTCTGTTTGTTCATCCAGCACACTTTCTTGTCCGCGCTATTTCTCAGTTGGATTTTGGCGAAACTTGCTGGGAAGCATCAATATCAAGTGCGCATATTATCGTCGCGTTCCGGTTCAATGATTTTCAATGGAGTTAATGCCCTTTGAATTTTTTTATAGAAAATCTTGTTAGTTTTGATTCTGTAAATATCAGAAAACTTCACTCTTCCATTTTGTGTTTTCATACTATTCTGACCAAGGAACTGACATAACTGTCAGATATTTTACATTATATGTCTGTATTATTAACAATGAGTGGGATGTGAAATGTGACTATGTGGGGAGAACATAAACAACACAATTTTTTTTTTTTTTTTTTTGTATCTTTTCCCCTAAAAACAGTACAAATAGAGATAAAACACATTCTAAAACGACCTCCGCAGTCTTTCATATACACAAAGAATAGAGACAGCTGCATGTTATTCTACGATAAAATACAGCTGTTCCATTAATTCCCAGCGTATATTTCATCCGTTGGAAGTGCCACGTTACATGACGTCACTTGGTAAATATACGTCACGAAGACAAACTCAACAGTAATTTTAATGAAATGTTAATTACAACAAACTTGCCATGCTCACAAACCGTGCACACCTCCGATATAAACCCATCATATACATCAGTACATATAACATTAATAAGCATCTTGATCAAGGTGAGAACGTTTGACGTCATACAGCGCAAGCTCTCTATGACGTAAGCAATGACTTAATTGTTTGTCAACTGACTACTAGTGAATTGAAACGCAGAACGTTGCATACGGGGGCGCCCAATGGAACAGCCTGTAAACATAGCAGCCTGATTACCTTGATCTCCGAGAAAATATATAGTGCCCAAACAATAGTGTAAACAATGGGGTTATTGTTGTGTTAGAATCCAAATAATAAATACCTACCTGTATTTTATCGGTGAATAGAACAGTTAGTCATTCGGATGCGAGTAATTAAATCACTCGTGCTAACGCACTCGTGATTTAATTACTACGCATCTGAACTCCTAAGTGTATTTTATTCACCGATAAAACACAGGTACATATTTATTATTTCTTAAACACAAACAAGCTAAATCTTTAAAAAACACTTTTATACAGATGGTCTCATATTGAATACAAATAATAAAGCTCTAGTGTGTTTTAACACTTATGTATAGTATAATATTATAGATGTGTGTTTTTGTAAGGCATGCAGTGGGATGGTCCAGACCCACAATTTATTAAATAATATATACACATGCCAAATCATGTGAACACCGCCAAATAAATGAAGTTGAACCAACAGCGAGGTCTCTGTATATGGTTCACAAGGTGTTAAGTGTGTACATAAATCTTACATGCACCATGCACTAACACCCATGTCTACAATATCAAAGTCAAGGCCATACATAGCAAAAAATATTGCGGCGGGGGATATGGCTATCTCTCAGACTGGTTCTTGTCTTTGAAGTTTCTAATGTAAATTAATTTTGTATTTTGATCTTACTGAAAGAGGATGTGTTTTGAATAAAAAATAATATTATAAATACAATTGCTTCAACGCATGTAAACAATAGTCAATATTATTATACCTCACATAAAACGTCCATGCTAAATCCCCATAGACAACAATGTGTAATTTCTTACAATCTGATGTGGGGGTGATATTGCAGGGTGATAGTTAAACAATTATCGTACGTGCAGCTTTGATGCGCAATGGTGTTTGTACTGTCTCGGCAACATCATCGGATCAATATGATGAAATTGCTGTTTTTAAGTCATCAATCATAACTACAAAAGTACTTTACCAATTTCAGAAAACTACCACTCATTTTCTTAGTCAAGTTATTTCCAATCCACTGATATAACTTTCATAGCAACTTTTTTGCTTATAATCAACAATGACAGTAAAAGTGACAGTTGCATGGCATCATTGTGTAAATAAGCATGCAAAACATTAGTATATGGCGACGATAATGCGCAGAATGTAAATGCTATGCAAGAAAAAGAATCAATGCATGGGTATCCGGTTCCGACAGAGAAATTCCAACCCTCGGTACAACTGTTTTAATCGGAACTTCGGCAAAGCATCTGTTCCGATAAAAAACAATTATACCTCAGCTTGGAATTCCCTTAATCTTCACCGGATACCCATGAAAGATTCTTATAATTTTCACCACAAAATATTTATTTGTTCAGCTATACAAGATCAGAACAGACAGACTGAGGATCAACAGATTTGTTGAGGATTTTTTTGCGCCGGCCTAGTGAGAGGGGAAGGATACATAGGTATCTGGGACCGTGCCCTAACTCTTACTACCAAATAGATTCCTATGGTTCTTGAACGTGCTCAGAGGATGGACTCTTGATACACAGGACGGCCCTGTTTACTTCCCCAAAGTGATGGACAATGGACAATGCTTTAAGGTAAGGTTTCGCCTAAAGGACACATCAAAGTAACCCATTGGTTTTGAACACAGAGGCTCAAACCCATTATCTCCAAACCTGGGAGTCGAACATGCTATATCCACTGTGTTATGGCGGGCAGAGAAGAACAGAGAAGAATCAAACATTATTATAAACTAATATTTTACATACCAGCTGGAACATCCTATATTTAATACAACATAGGCAAACACTTGAAATGTCAAATTGTCACTAAATGGGCTCCAGATATAAATATATTAAAAACAAATTAAATCACTGTCAATAAACCTTTATCATGGTCAATGAACAATAATATTCAAATCATCCACAGAAACATCTTTGTAATATCACAAATATAAGGAGGCACACTGTAAATTTCCTGTAGTTGTATATTGTAACTTTGAACCGTTTAATTGTTCCACTCTAGTTTAAATACCGACTGTTATACTAATTAAATAAACACACACCAAATTAACATAAAAGGTCAATATACTGATACATGACATGTAAAACATGATAATTGTTATCTCTATGTCCCCACTCTATGACCGCATAACTGATGTACGGGATTAACAGATTGATAGACAGACAAACAAAAGTATGTCCACATTTTAGGTGTCCTTTTTAAAACTTTTAACCCTTAACCCGCTAAATATATATAATGGACTGTTCTTTCTTTGAATTAAGACCATTCCATTTATGTGACAAAGGGGTGTTTTGGGGAAAATGATGAGTTACTCGCAGGCTGATCTGGGTTTACAATGGACGCAAAGGTTATTATAGTCGTGCTAAGTCGGCTAAGGGTTAAGATGTGTCCTTCTTGAAACTTTTAAGGTGTTTTTTTCTAGCCAGACAGGACCACATTTCTGCTAAATTTCAAAATCCGTTATGTGACTAGCCATGCAATGTAAAGTAGACACATAAACCTATTTATACTAAATGGATAATTAGCCACATAAATCCCATTTTGTGACCCGGACGGACAGATAGATTGACATATGGATGGTCCTTGGATGCCATCATGGACGGATCCTGATACAACATATTGCAAACTTGAGATGAGAATACATAGTACACACTGCACACTGAATGAAGATGAGAATACATAGTACACACTGCACACTGAATGAAGATGAGAATACATAGTACACACTGCACGCTGAACGAAGATGAGAATACATAGTACACACTGAATGAAGATGAGAATACATAGTGCACACTGAACGAAGATGAGAATACATAGTACACACTGCACACTGAATGAAGATGAGAATACATAGTACACACTGAATGAAGATGAGAATACATAGTACACACTGCACACTGAATGAAGATGAGAATACATAGTACACACTGCCACTGAATGAAGATGAGAATACATAGTACACACTGAATGAAGATGAGAATACATAGTACACACTGCACACTGAATGAAGATGAGAATACATAGTACACACTGAATGAAGATGAGAATACATAGTGCGCACTGAACGAAGATGAGAATACATAGTACACACTGCACACTGAATGAAGATGAGAATACATAGTACACACTGAATGAAGATGAGAATACATAGTACACACTGCACACTGAATGAAGATGAGAATACATAGTACACACTGCCACTGAATGAAGATGAGAATACATAGTACACACTGAATGAAGATGAGAATACATAGTACACACTGCACACTGAATGAAGATGAGAATACATAGTACACACTGAATGAAGATGAGAATACATAGTACACACTGCACACTGAACGAAGATGAGAATACATAGTACACACTGCACACTGAATGAAGATGAGAATACATAGTACACACTGAATGAAGATGAGAATACATAGTGCACACTGAACAAAGATGAGAATACATAGTACACACTGCACACTGAATGAAGATGAGAATACATAGAACACACTGAATGAAGATGAGAATACATAGTACACACTGAATGAAGATGAGAATACATAGTGCACACTGAACAAAGATGAGAATACATAGTACACACTGCACACTGAATGAAGATGAGAATACATAGAACACACTGAACGAAGATGAGAATACATAGTACACACTGCACACTGAACAAAGATGAGAATACATAGTACACACTGAATGAAAATGAGAATACATAGTACACACTGAATGAAGATGAGAATACATAGTACACACTGAATGAAGATGAGAATACATAGTACACACTGAATGAAGATGAGAATACATAGTACACACTGCACACTGAACGAAGATGAGAATACATAGTACACACTGAACATGCTGAATGAAAATGAGAATACATAGTACACACTGAATGAAGATGAGAGTACATAGTACACACTGAACAAAGATGAGAATACATAGTACACACTGAATGAAGATGAGAATACATAGTACACACTAGTGTTGGGAATTAGCTGAAAATTCATGATCGATCATCAGAATATTTAACCGACCGATAATCGATCATTAATCAATTAAACATAGTACACACTGAACGAAGATGAGTAAAACTTACCAAAAGATGCAAGTTTATATGTTTCATTCACAATGGAACACACAAAATCACTAGAAAACTTAAATAATCCGATGCATTAATTGATTGATTGACATGCAGACTTTGGTTTTCTTGGTAAAGAAAATCATTAAATAATGTCTGATTTAACATGTTTAAAAGTTAAATTATGTATTTTTGGTCGTTTATTAGGGGTTATACGGTAGTACACACTGAACGAAGTTGAGAATGAAAAGTAATATGTATGCAAATGAAGAAAGTACACACACTAGGCCACTACCAGCCACACAAAGTTCAAAGGGTACTAAGCAGAGCTGTAGATAATTTTTGACTGCAATGAGTATTTTCAAAATGAATGAGTAACAAGGAAGAAAAATCAGAGTGAAAAATGGATGTGAATTACCGGTAATACATTTTAAAAGAAACGACTATTCTGACTGAATGGAAGTTAAGTAAAAACAAAAGCAAAACTTTATGACCTTAATATAAGACAAATGCTCGGAACTATTTTCATCATGTAAATATGGAATAAAATGTTCCACAGGACTATACATACAAATATAATACTCATGGTTTTTAAAAGTTGAGTTTTTGTAGTAAGTTGATCAGTAATGATACAAGTTTAAAAAACAGGTTTTTTGTAACAAAGGTATTAGTAAAATACCCAAAAACTCCGCTTATCTACAGCTCTGTCAGTCCTGATCCACAACTGTTATTAAGTTATAACACTGCTTCTGATAACTGCTGAAATGACGATGGACCTTATGTCCTTAAGGATATGATCTTTCAGAGGTAACCTAAGAGAGATAAAAAGTACTCGGGTCACATATAAAAATTGTTGACTAGACTACAGCACACTTACTTTAACTTTGCCAGTTAGACAACAGAAGAAACTGGCCTGCCTACCAGAGTATTACCGGAAGCTGTAAGATGCAGCTCCACGGAGCTGGACCGTTTCTGCAGCTGTCGAGGATGCATATTGATGCAGTCTTTAATATAGACCAACAGAAACTAAGCACTTTCATGGAATAAGCATGTCATCTTTCAAATAAATGTCTTTAAAGAATTGTTTGATTTGTACAAGTTAGCTTATATTACAAGTTGTTCCATTCAAGCTTAACAGGTATGGATAATTCACAGTACAGTTAAACATCTTAATTACCAGTATAAATATTTTATTTTTCAAATTAGATCTTCAGAAATCCAATGAGAGCAAATCTAAATTATGATGATTTTTATACTATGAAAAATGATAATTGATATACATGTATATGACTATTTTAAATCCACAGGCAGTTGACTGGCAACCTTACAGTAATGTTATTCACTATCAATTAAATTCAATTGAAGTTGTCCCCATAGTTATATCAAAGCATGCACCATAATTTAAACTGGGTCAAACCACTTAGTACAATGAAAGGTTAAAGATTAATACATGCAGATGATGTTACTTTATGTAATATTTCCCAGTGGCGTAGCCAGACCTTCAATAAAGCGGAAGCCAAACATTAGATTTTCAAGAGCGGCGAAGTGGGGTGGAAGCTCCAGTTATGTGGAAGCTCAGGTTTCCAAATTTCCACCTGACTACACGCAAGTTTCCAACTTTTGATTTGGAAAATCCCAGAGTTCAATGGTGGTGATTCAAAATGGTGATGTTTGGAAATAGCGATGATTTGGATATATCTAATTTATCTAGGCTATATATGACCGTCAATATTTTCCTCGTGGTGGAAGCAGACCACCCACTTTATCCTGGGTAGACCTTCCTTCTTCCGTTAGAATCAACGTTTTCTCACAAGTCAAGCTCCCAGTGGGGTTTGAACCTGCAGCAGTGAGAGGCGAAAAGGTTCCAGACGCAGCGTCTTTACCTCGATTTTAATAAGCATGCTCTGCCATTAACTGGTATTGTCTTATTGTAGCTACATCAAGCTTTGCATTCCCCACTGACGTCATAAACTATCTGACGTTATTGTGCATTTCTGTGCCAGGTCAAAAGTAGTTTTTTGCTTTGGATAGGTACACTTTGAATGTCAGGTATATAAGTGAAGTTAGGAAAATTAACAGATAAAACTCTACTCTCTTGAAAGTCAGTTTAAAGCATACTCATTATACTAACTTCCCCTATCAGTAGTGCCTCCCCTAATAGAAGCGCCCCCAACCCACCCATCCACCTTTTAAAAAACAAAAATAAATAAAAAAAATCTTAAAAATTCAATATATTTTTTAGTCACAGGTATTCGGCACGTAATTAGGTCACTACTCTCCCCACCCCCTCTACTACCCCACCACCTCTAAAAAAAAACACTAAAAAAAAATATGTTTGAGATAACAAAAACTCACATAAACATCATCCAAATATCATATAATAACATTTTAAAACTTTTCTGAAAATCTTTTTTCATACATATGAAAATCTTTTTTCATACATATATATATGAAAAAAAATTAAGACAAGAATAACAAGACTTGGTCTGAGAATGTCTCGCCCACCTCGGCAATCCACATATGAAATATTTTATTAAATTTGTGCTTAAATGATGTCCACCAGGACAACATATGACCATGTATCAAACAATAAAAACGAGGTAATCATAAGAAGTTAACTGAGGTTAAGTGGCATAACCAGGGTATAGTTTTGGGAAAATATTGCAAAATATGACCTTGACCTTGGTCATTTTGGCATTATGTGATGTCCCTTAACCCAACAAAGCATCTGACAGTTTCAGAAAAATTTGAGCAGTGGTTGTTGAGATACAGTTGATTTAAAATGTGGCCGCCGTCGGAAAAAAGTGACTGCTATGTCTCGCTACCCACTATCGTGGTATAAAAGTATTAAAATGTAATTATATGATATTTGGATGATGTTTATGTGAGTTTTGGTTATCTCAAACGTATTTCTTTAGGAGGGGTGGGGGTGGTGGGGTTGTAGAGGTGGGGGTGGTGGAGTTGTAGAGGTGGGGGTAGTAGTACATCGAATACCTGTGTTTTCGATCTTATGTATCCAAAATACAAAAAAAATGTGTATAACCCTAATAAAACAATAATTGTTTTTTAAGAGTGTCCTGTTTACATTTTGCATAGCGCCCAGGCACTACTATTAGGGGAAATACAGTACTACATTGTATCATTGAATAAGGTAGTTACAGTAGTGTACTATCATTGAATAAGTTAGTGACAGTAGTGTACTATGTAGACATCAATCAGCTACAGGTTATCATAGACATGAGAGTTAGTATGTAACCCATCTAAAGCATGCTGATTATGTAACAAACTGTTCCCATTTCTGGATATATTCAGATTAGTGGGGTAGAATGACACAAGAATTCGCAAGAAAGGTTATACGGAAGGGTAAAATAGCTGCTGAGAATAAATAGCATAACAGTATAATTATCTGGGGAGCAAATGGGGAAAAAAGTTTTAAATAACAAATCGGCATGTCCCTAAGCTTTTTTTTTGTTACCAGACACATCCATTCTTGCCCAAAGTGAAACCGTTAGTAACCCCACCCAAAAATTCTTCCTCTATACCTACTTATGTGGCAAGTCCTAATACAATCAGTGTGTTCTACTAAACATTTTATACTGAAGCGAAAAGGAAACGCAACTCGGGAATTTCCGCTATATATTGTATGTACAATATGCTGCTGTTAATCGAATGGCACATGGCTACGTAAGACCTTTCCATTCGGAAAAAAAGACTAAAACAACACAAAACACAGCAAATAGTACTCCTTCAAAGTTTCAATATTGACAGAGTACGCATTGTGAGCAAACTTAGGATGCAACATTTTGCGAACTGTACTGAATTTTTCAAAGAAGATCTTCAACATTTATTAATTTCTTACAAAGTGTACTGCGATTAAAAAGTCTGCATCATCGCAGTTGTGTCCTTTTTCTAAATGCAACTTTTTTTGTCTACATCGGACAGCAGTAACTTGGGAGTTCCCTGGTGCTTGATCCCTAGTTTGTCTCACCCTGGCATTTGTGTCAGCAATCAAGTGGAGGAAGGAAGACTGTTTGGCTGCGGGTGGGGTATTTATATAACTTGTAAAATTAATGTGCATCACCTATCTCACACCAATGAATAGTAAACGGTACAAGCTTATTTATATTTTGTATGTTTGTAATTATGGAAAAGTGCACATTAGCAAGTCAAAAAGATAATCAGATTGGCCCAGCTAATTTAAATTATCCCCCGCCTTCATCCAAAGGTTTAAATATATTATTGATGCAATATAATCAACAAAGTAATGTACAAAAACAATTTGCTTTGAACTATAGGTTTGCACCTCGTCCTTCCGTCCGTCCTTCCATCCGTCTTTTTGAATGCTTGTTCGGGCCATGTTTTCAATACTATAAGACTTTGAGATACCAAACTTGGTATGTGAATACATCTTGGGATAGCGGTGTGTCGCATACCAAAATAAGGTCATTGTGACCTTTACCTGTGACCTCTGTCATAGAAAATGCTTGTCCAGACCGTATTTTCAATACTATAACACTTAGAGATACCAAACTTGGTATGTGAATACATCTTGGGATAGCGGTGTGTCGCATACCAAAATAAGGTCATTGTGACCTTGACCTGTGACCTCTGTCATAGAAAATGCTTGTCTGGACCATATTTTCAATACTATAACACTTAGAGATACCAAACTTGGTATGTGGATACATCCAGTGCTCAAGAAATAGGATAGCCCGACGCCCGGGGCTCCTCGAAATCCATTCCGGGCCTGTCTCATTTTGCAGACGAGGAGCCCGTCGGGCCTGTCTAAAAAAAAAAAAAAAAAAAAAAATCCCCAAAAAAATCAGTTTTACTGGATCTCAAGCTCAAGTTCCTCAAGACAAAATACTCCCATATGTATTGTGAACTGTGAAAACACTTGCAATAAAGTAATTAAAATGTGTTATACACACATTGAAACAATAAGAAGTTTGAATATTTTGCCTGGCTTCGTGTCGGCAGTTTGTCACAACTTTGAGGTCGACAATTGTTGACATAAAACTCATTATTCTGCTATTAGGGTTGTGTTTTCTTTCCTTTGTGATAAGAAATACCGTTTTTGTCATTAAAAACACACTAATGCATGAAAAAAAATCATTATTGATGGTATTTCGATTGAATGTTTGTGAAATGTTCGGGCCGTGAAAGTGCGGTGTCATAGTAGTTCGGATGGTACATAATTTCGGATATATTATTATTATTTTATTTTTTTTACATAATCAAATAAGAAAAACTGTCCTTTACAAATACATGTTGATGGAAAGAAAAATATACTGTATATGTATAAATACAGGTATAAAGTATATTTCTATTCATTATTTAAGGTGTAAGGAGTTCCTGGAAGCCTACTTTTAAATGAATTCTAGTTTATGCTCCTAATTCTTTACTTGGAGAAAGTGGTGACAAAAAGGAAAAATATAGCCAGAGGAGGCTCTGATAGTCTCATAAAACCTGATTAAAAATTTGGCTCCAAGTTTAGCTCCAGTTTCACCAAGTCGGCTCTGATTATTATCGTTTGGCAAAAGTGCTAGTACTCTCCTTTGCATTGGTTATAAATTACTATGTAATATTCTATTCTAACATATTTTAAACGAAATGGTAAATAAGTCCGCTGACCAGGGAGCATAAAGTGGTAGCAAAAAGAAAAATATAGTCAGAGGAGGTTCTGAGCTTGATTAATACATACCTAACAAAATTAATGTGTGCTATAAAAGTGAATAAAGACACATTTCCAATAAGAAAAAAATATTGGACCTTTCCATTTTAAATCAGGGCCTGTCCATTTCAAATCGGGGCCTGTCCATTTTCAGAAGCAACAAGCCCTGGGCCTGTCTCCTTAAATAATTTTCTTTGAGCACTGACATCTTGGGATAGCGGTGTGTCGCATACCAAAATAAGGTCACCTTGACCTTGACATTTGACCTCTGTTATGCCATATTTTCAATACTATAACACTTAGAGAAACCAAACGTGGTATGTGGATACATCTTGGGATAGCGGTGTGTCGCGTACCAAAATAAGGTCACTGTGACCTCTGTCACAGAAAATGCTTGTCCGGACCGTATTTTCAATACTATAATACTTAGAGATACCAAACTTGGTATGTGAATACATCTTGGGATAACGGTGTGTCGCGTACCAAAATAAGGTCATCTTGACCTGTGACCTCTGTCATAGAAAATGCTTGTCTGGACCGTATTTCAATACTAAAACACTTAGAGAGACCAAACTTGGTATGTGAATACATCTTGGGATAGCGTTATGTCGCGTACCACAATAAGATCACTGTGACCTCTGTCATAGAAAATGCTTGCCGGACCGTATTTTCAATACTATAACACTAAGATATACCAAACTTGGTATGTGAATACATCTTGAGATAGCGGTGTGTCACGTACCAAAATAAGGTCATTGTGACCTTGACCTTGATCTTTGACCTCCATCGTACGAAATGTCTGGAAAATGCTTGTCTGGGCCGGTGGGGGACTATGGATTGCCCTGCAATTCTTGATGCTCTTGTTAATCATGATTTGCAAATTGTGTAGAAAAACTTATTGGACACCACGAGTTTAAAGAAAAACAAAAACAAGTGACCTTGTGTCCCTTGCAATGGAATCTTTCCTGTAAAAGCAAATAATTTGGTAGACTGGTGTATTGTTGTATCGTGTGTTATCAGTCGGTACAATGTACAGATATTGTAAATTAAATTTCCGTCCACAGGAGCCGATGGTCGTTGTTGCTATACTGTGGATGATCCTCCAGCCACTGTTGTTTGGTCTGATTGGCGCTGAGGTGGATATACTCAAGATTGATGGCAGTTCAGTTGGTTTGTATTTCAAACCTATAATTTGTTTTTAGCTCTACTGGCCAATGGCTTATGCCATGATCTGTTATCCTTTGTCCATTGACTTTTTGATGTCAACACTTTACTTAGTATAGCAGATTCATTTTATATTTGATCTTTTCCAAACTTACCCAGAGTCTTAATATTCGATGAAAGCTCGGATGGGTTCGAAAACCACTAATCAGATAATAAACAATAATTTTATTAAAAAAAAAAATTCTTTTCATTTTGCGTCTGATTTTTACCAAAACTTGGCCATAATCTTAATATCGATCAAGGCTTATACGAGCCGAATAAACACAACCTTGACCTACTTTTACACTTAGATAATTTAAGATAATTTACATATAGTTTTGCATTAAACTTTTTGATTAATTCCATTACTCAAGATACCAAAAGTCATACAGCTTTCAAGCTTCATATACTCTTACATGTTCTACATGACAGAAGTTAATTCCTACCAAAAGTAGGTCAATATTAAAAAAAAAACGACCTGCTTTTCTGACTTTGTTAACTTATATTAGTTTTAAGTTTAGGTTTTTGATTGAGAATTTCTCAGATACCAAAAGTAAAAAGGCTTTCAAACTTCACACACACTTTCTCAACCTGACAGCAACACATTCCTACCATCAGTAGGTCAATGTGAATGACCTTGACCTATTTTGTTCATTTCAAACAATATTACTACTATACAACTTCCAAGCATTCAACACACTTAAATATATATGACTTTTTGTGTGTGTGTTATACTAAGGTTTATAGTCCCTCTACCGTTGTGTCTAGAGTGGACTCCCTCATTGACACAGCATTATATCTGGACTTACTACTGAAATAGTGAATAATATCATGTGATAATAATATCGTGTCGACAATTTAGCGAAATCTATATTCCAGACTTTGTTTGTGCAGACATGTTAAAATATGTTTTCAGCACATTCCTCAATATTGGCAAACATCACTCATGTTTTGATGAACACATTGTAAAAATACCTTTGTTAATGTTTCATTAGCGAGCGTTTTAAGTCTTCGAAATTCAATATAGACGTAAATGTGATAAACGTTATTTGGTCCTGTTGTTTATTCAATAAATCGAAGCCAACAGTGAAAACTGTTAAATAAGTCTATTCATTCTTTTAAAAGGTAAGGGATACAAAGTTTTATTGGTAAACATTCTTTGTTCTACAATTCTATACAGGTGGTTTATCAATCTCCCACAATAAACAAAAACAGTAAAAATTGCTTCAGTAAGTTTTGTGTATTTAATCTTTTGATAGGTGCGACAACATTGCCTTGTCAATATTTGATGTTTTAAGACGATCCGCAGTGAACATTTTGTGATATATGTTCTGTTAAAAAATAAACCTCAACAATGTCAGTTATGAATGTATTTTTGTGTACTCTTCACAATTGTCTTTGAAGAGTCCAAATAAACAACGACACCGAAAAACCAAAATGGCGGCATACAATCATGTAATAAATTCTTACTGTATTCGATACCGTTGTAAGCGATTCGCTTCTAAGGTTAATTCTTGATTGTCTTCCTGGGTAGAACCAGTACTAAGCAATGCAGATAAAGTGTCTTGCTCAGGGACACAACACATACATGTATGGTTAGGGTGGGGATCGAACCCACGACTTTTGGATCATGGGTCCAACACTCAACCACTAGACCACAGTCTCCACAAAATGAGGGTGCAGTCCTCAGTTTCGCACGAATGTATATCAGAAAGAAAACAACTAAGCATCTTTTAGGTCCATGGATGGTATTAATAATAATTATGAAGTGAATCCAATGATGGTGTGAATTGTTTTGCTCAAGGATTCAGGCTAAGGGCTTGTCATGGGTTTGATTGATGAGAATTGGTCATTAAACTGTGGAGTGCCCCATTAAGGGTCCTACCATTTTTTACTAAAACAGTCAAATGAAGTATATTTTGCCTGTATTTCGTCATATTTTCGCAGTTTGTTAACATTCGGTTTGTTTGCAAAGAGAAATACTTTGGTTAGAATGGTATTTGTCGATAAGGCAAATCTGCATTACTACGAAACCCAGATTAATATGAACAACACACTAAAAATGTATATTGTAATGTTCGCGATGTACTGTATCTTGAGATATCTCAATATATGTATCGTTTATCTTGAGATATCCATGTTGAGATATCATGATTTATCTTGAGATTCTTGTCTTGAGATAGGGGCTGGCGTGGCGCAGTCGGTAGCGCGGCGGATTTGTAACCGGAGGCCCCGGGTTCAATCCTCCGTGGTGCCACTGAGTTCCGTCGGTGTGTTCTTGGGCAAGACACTTTTCCTTAGCCTCGTCCGTCGGATGGGGACGTAAACCGGGCGGTCCCGTGTATCGGTCTATCCTCCGAGCACGTTAAAGAACCATAGGAATCTATTCGATAATAAGAGTAGGGCAGGTTCCCGGATTCCTATGTATCCTTCCCCTCTCTCTGGGGCGGCTCTAAATAACCTGTACTGTGTTGATGAGCCGTTAAACAACATTCAATTCAATTCAATTGTCTTGAGATATCTCAGTTAATCTCAAGGTATATCTCAATTCATCTTGAGATAACTGTCTTGAAATATCTTAATTATCTTGAGATATCTCAATGTATCTTGAGCCATATCATCAAGATAAATTGAGATATATCCTACAATTTCTCAAGATCCAACTTAGCTATCTAATTTGCGATATCTCAAGATCCCATGTGTCTTGCGGTTGGTATATGAAATTTTAGTGGGATTTTCTAAGTTCAAGGTGGACTTTTTGCCATTTAAAAACTGACCATTGGTGTAATTCTTGGGTTTGCCTTAACACTTTCATTATGTTGACAGTTTGCTAATGGTAATGTCCCGTTTAAGTACTGGTTGCTATGGTATTTTGATGTCATAGTAAGATGACATTACATAACATTGCATGTGGCGTGACGTCATGTCATATGACATCATTATGTCATGTCGTATTAAAATATAAAAAAAATGCATATTATAGTGGCTTCATATAAATCGGGTTATAGTAAGCACATTTGTGGAAATGACTTCTGATTGCACATTTCAGACATTTTTCATGTTACAGAGGAAAAAAGAGTGAAAAACAAAAGTTTGCAAAAAAGCTGTTAAATGGGCTATTTCAGTGTTATCTTAAAATAGTGCTGTTAGGCCAATTTTTTGACAATTGCAATGATTCTTATGTCAAAACATCCGAAATAAATTCGCGAAATGAAAAATAGGGGTGTTTCAAATTTTTTTAGCGGACACATTTCACTTAACGGGGCAGTCCTCAGTTTCGCACGAATGTCCATGGTGTAAATCAGAAAGAAAACAACTAAGCATCTTTCAGGTCCCTGGATGGTATTAATAATAAATATGAAGTGCATGTGGTCTGTATTTTTCAGTTTTGAGTTCTTATAAGTTTATTTTGATATCATGGAATATCCCTTCTTTGGGTTTTTTGGAGGCTATAAATAGAAAAATGTGAAACTATCAAAAACATCCAAAAATTAGCCAAATTGGCTGATTTTGAATTTGGAATAACTTCTTGAAAAGCCGGTGAAGCTGTGTACACTTTAGCATTTCCTGATATGCAAGAGCATGATGAATGCAGATGCTGATGAAAGTTTTTTTTTGTTATTTATTGACATTTGAAATATTGGTAAAATTGCATTTTAAGCTTGTTTTGAGAGGGTGGGGTTGTGGGGGGGGTTGTAATCTTAAAAAAATGGGGCAAACATTGTAAAGAAAATGCTTGTTGGTACTTTTATTTGGTATGAAAACATAGGTTTTTTAATGGTCTTCAAAGAAATGTATGATCCAATGATTATTATGATGGTGTGATTTATTTTGCTTGAGGATTCAGGCTAAGGGCTTTTCATGGGTTTGATTGTTGAGAATTGAACATTTAACTCTAGAGTGCCCCCTGAAATTACAGTTCTAGGGTTCATCTGTTACATAGTTTAAATAAAAAAATAAATAACTGACTTTGATGTTAATATATTCATCAGTGTCCTACTAGGATATGACTAAACAGTGACACCGTCAAACAGAATATGCGGCGTATTTTAAACGGTGTTCTTTGACAATCAGACGTGAAGCTGGCTGTTACAAACATTTCCACGTCGCAATCATAACCACTAATACCGTATATGACAGCAACATGTGCAAACCATAAGTAAGTCAGTATGAATGACCTTGACCTATTATCTTACTCTTGTTAAGTCGATTTCTTACGCAATAACAGCTCTACAGCTTTCATGTTTCATACTATCGTCAGCATGATAACAACGTATTCCTACTACAAGAAGGTCAATGAGAATCACCTTGACTTCTTACACACTTTATTAAACATTTGTATGTGAGTGACAGTGCTTAAACGATGCGTCCGTGTCATGTTCCATGGAGACTTTTTCGTTTCAAGCAATATGCTCATTTTAAGACTTGTTTAGATTTATATAGTGAATACAATCTTGTGCAGCTAACTCTATAAAGTTTTCATCCAATTAAAATAAAACTTGGTATACAGCAATAACACTAAGTGGATATGTGCATATTGTTAGAGCTGTCTGGTGTGTTCGAAGAATCTTCCCTTTCGTTACGACGTATGAAACTGACCATAGATTATGCAGAGACACGTGCATCAGCACTGGGTAAACGTTCTCTACGACGTGCGAATATTAAATATCACCGACTTAATTTTCCGCTATTACAGAAAATGGCAAACATACGAATACGTGTACTTGGTGCGTAAAGCATCAGGAACAAAACAAAAAATACAACGAGTCGTAGAAAGGGTCGAATTACTATTTCCGATATTTTGACGGAAAATTACGAACAAATACGGCCGGTAAGACTTGGGGGTGGGGTGGGGGGATAATATTAATTGATAGTAGCAACATAAACCAGTTTAATAACATAAAAAAAGATCTACCCAAGTAGGGATTGTATAAAATATATATAACGGAACAAAAAATGCATAAAGTGTCACTCAGTGTCACTAACATAAATGGTAAGGATCTTAACAGTTTTGTATTAATTTATTGTCTGAAAGTATAACTAAACTATTTCTTGCCATACTTGGGATTGACAGCATGTTTTGAGCTAAAGAGAAGAGGTTCTTGATGTGTAATTACGAAATCCGAAATATCCGGACAAATCCGATTGACACCGAATGTAAAACAATAATTATTTTGTTTCATTGTTTGCATGATAAACAACATTTTTTGACACAGCCCTGTTGCAGATTTCTTATTTTTACGTAGTGAATGCAAACTTGTGTAGCTTACTCTTTCCTAAGTTTCCATCTGATTGATGAAACATGGTATACAGAACATACACATGAAATGGACATCTGCATATTATCGGAGTTCACGAGTTTGAGTATTTGGTGGGTTTTTTTCCTATTATTAATAGGTTTTCCAACAGTTTGAGTATGTCATTTGGACAGTTCAAACTCGTGGTTTCCCGACAGTTGGAATTTAACTGGATTTTATAGTCGCACCAACAGCTAAGGTCATATGGCAACTTTCCAGCTTCCATTGTTGGAGGAAGACCCGGGCACCTGGGTAGAATCACGGACTTTCCGCAAGCCAGCTGGATATCTTGCTCCGGTTTCCCAATCAATAACTTTAATAAGGAATAATATATTGAAAGGAAACTGTGCATGTGTCGTAACGTAGCTTTTATGGAAAGGAAGCAGGGATTGCATTTGATTTCACTGGGTTCAAGGTGTTATTAAAAATAGAAAAATGGTTTCTGGGCAAGTTAGGTTTGAGATATTGGAAATACATTCAACACTATTCTGAGATATGTTTCTGTCTGCAAACATGCTTGTCAACAAAATGAGTAAACACGTCTATGTTACAGTGCCCTTTGTACATTAGTCATCCTCTGCAGTATGCCAGTAGGTATATAACATAGCTGCAAGGTGAGTGGTTTGCACATATCACATTCAACCTACACTGTACCCAGAGACAGTTTATAGGTAAAATATGGTAATCATATTGGCATTAACCAGGAAACTTGAGTGCAACAAGACCTGGGGGCCCCTGCTGGGCAATGACATCTATCTTAGCACGTTAAGGCAAACTTTATGATATTTTATATATGACGTTGTGATTAATATGTCACATTAATGTTATAGACATTTGTGATAAAAATAAGGCTTGAGCTTAGAAAAGAATTCCGAACACAAAAATAACTAGAACCTTGTCATGATGTCAATCAAATGTTGCTGATGTTGACGTCATCCGCCGATATGTACAATAAAGCGAATAACGTCAGTCAAAATCATATATAATTTGATAATTTAAAATGCAATAAATAGATTATTTAACTGTTGTGTTCGATTATAATTTATAGTAACTCTCTGACTCGATGGTAGGCGTGTTGTGTTGTGTCTTATGGGATGCCGAGTTGTTCGTCGTCCGTCCGTCCGTCATTAACTTTTATCACGTTAAGACGATAGGATGATGCATAGTGAATACCACATCTGATCCCATTAAATCTGGTTTAACTGGATTCCCACTTACATTTAAATAGGAATGGGATCCCTTATCTGGGATGAGGAATTTCCATTAGACTGGGATTCCCAGTTAATCCCACTGGGAGAATTAGCTGGGACTCCCAGTTAATACCACTTGAACTGGGATTGCCGCTTAAAATTCCCAGTTTAACTGGGATCCTATATATTATATCACTAGGATCCTATTCAACTGGGATATTGTGCTGGGATTGACTGAGATCCCACTTGATCCCGATTGCTTTAAAGTGTGATTTTCAGAATATTTTCCCAAATTAAACTGGGATGTCTTTATGGGATTGGCCATTTAATATTGAAGTGCAAACCTGTGTGGCAGGAGATGCCTGGAGGTATCGGTTGAAATGCCAGAGCTGTAGATAATTTGTGACTGCATTGAGTATTAGGCCATCTTTAAACATGTGTTGGTTTGCTGTGCTCCTACCAACCAACCTAAATGGCAGCTACCAACTTTTTTTGAATATTTAAGAGACTTCTTATCAAAGATCAGCAGAGCTTATGCCGTGGTGCATCGTCCATCCGTCTGTCTTGAAACTTTTTTTTGTGGCGACTACTCCTCTGAAACTACTTGACGGATTTTCGTGAACCTTCATAGGAATGTTGCTCTTGATGTCTAGTTGATCCTTTCAAAAAATTCAGGTCGACCGGAAATTCAAGATGGCCACCACGGCTAAAAATAGATTTTAAAAATGCGATTTTGTGGCGATTACTTCTCTGAAAGTGTTGGTCTTATTTCCATAAAACTTCACAGGTTCCCATGGCTGATCTAGCTATCAAATCCTATCAGTAGAGCTTCAAGGTCATTGACCTCTTGTTTATTTTTTTGTTTTGGGGAACGCGTCGCAAATCGCACCAATATCAGGTATATATATTGTGCAATATTGTTAATTTTAATTTTTAGCTCGACTATTCGAAGAATAAGCTTATATATTCACCCCGGCGTTGGCATCGGCGTCCAACATCAAGGTTTGCGTGTAAGCTGTGTTTACAAATCTATGTCTCTTACATTTCTTATCCTAGCACAACCAAATTTGGCCATGAGCTTCCTTATAGCATTATCTTAAGGGCTGCATAAGTAATTTTGGTTTCTGTAACCCCTGGGCTCCCATGGAACCCAAAGTCCTTAAAATGTGTCTATTTCACATCAAATTTTGCGTGTAAGCTGTGTTTACAGCTTGGCAATTCGGCAGAATTGCTCACCACAACAAAACAATGTGTCGCGCACAAAATCCAGGTGTGCGACTCCAAAGTCAAGGTCACACTTAGAGGTCAAAGGTCAAAATGAAGTGTTTTTGTGTCCGGTTAATAACTCTGACATTCATGGACAGATTTTCAAATAACTTGGCACAAGTGCTCACCACAACAAGACAACAAGTCACTTACAAAATCCAGGTCTTTGGCGCCAAGGTCAAGGTCACACTTAGAGGTCAAATGTCAAATCGTGTCAAGTCAATAACTCTGGCATTCCTGGACGGATTTTCAAAAACTTGGCACAAATGCTCACCACAACAAGACGACGTGTCGCGCACAAAATCCAGGTCCGTGGCTCTTAGGTCAAGGTCATACTTAGAGGTCAAAGGTCACTTCGGGGGCATTTGTCAATAGTGACATTACTTGTTTTTACATATTTCTGTCTTGTTTTGGTCAATTCTTACACATATAGCTATGTTGCGCACCCCACCCCCCCTCTCCCCCACCCCACCCACCTCACCCCACCCCACACACACACTCGAAACTCGATTTTTTTTTTTTTTTTTTTACATATTTCTGTGTTGTTTTGGTCAATTTTTACACATATAGCCATGTTACCTCCACACACCCCATCCACTAACCCTCCCCCACCCCATCATCACACTTCCTGAATGTGTTGGGTTTTTTTGGGTTTACGTATCTCTGTGTTGTTTTGTTTTATCAGTTGATCAATATGTTTCGCCCCACCCCCAACCATCCCACCACCCCATCATCACCGCCACCTGAATTTTTGGTTTTGTTTGTTTGTTTTTGCATATGTTTGTGTTGTTTTGTTTTATCAGTTTATCAATATGTTTCGCCCCCAACCCCTCAACCATCCCACCACCCCATCATCACCACCACCCGAATGTTTTTTTGTTTTGTTTTATGTTACTTATGTCTGTGTTGTTCTATCAAATCTACACCTATATCAACGATGCGCCTCTGCCCTGCCCCCATTGGTTTATGGGCTCCCCTCACATGGAGGACAGAGGGAGGTGAATTGTTTTCATTTTATCTTCCATTATTTGGATATTAATTTGAACGCAATCATTTACATATAAAACAATTTAGATTAAATTCAGATATACATATGAAATATCAATAATAAAAAAAATGGAGTGGGGATATCTGTCTATGTAATACTTGGTAAATGTTACATAGGCCACCACCTGATGAGACTCGCTGAGGAGTCGAAATAGATTATCCAAAAAAAAAAGTAAAGAAAAAAGGCAATATATAATATTTATTATTTATTTCAACTAGCAAGTTTTTCCAAAATATAATATCCAATTTAAAAAATATATTACAAACAAGTATAACACTTTTTATACTTGTCACTAACTAATCTCCTTATTGACACTTATTACTTGGTACGTTTTACAGGTAACACGAATAAACGTATACGTGTCAATAATAGAATAGACTCGGCCTAAAAAAAAAAGAGAAAGAAATGAGGCCACAATTAAAATTCGCCAGATATACCCTCCCTCTCCGAGTTGCCTTTCGACCACCCCGCCCCACAACCCCACATTGTTTTCTGATATTGGCTATATAATTTATTATTCTCTGAAAAATCGAATAGTTGAGCTGCGCTGTTCTCCGACAGCTCTTGTTATTATATTAATATAAATCAGTCTAAAATGAAAACATATCAATGAGATACATTAATGTATAATACAGACATAACACTATGTTTTGTAAAACGCTTTCACCACTGTCGAAGTACTCTGCAATTTGGAACTTTTTAGGTCGGACAGCTAACCAACTATTTTTTAAGGATGGCCTTAGATTCAAAATGAATGAATAACAATAAACACGTTTAGGGCAAAAATCATTTTAAATATTTAATATTTTCAAAATTGGATGTGAATTAATTAATAACACTTATAAGAAACAACCATTCTGATTAAGTGGGCATTACGTTAAAAGAAACATTGTACACTTTGTTCTTAATATAAGACACATGCTAATGACAATGTTCATCATGTAAATATGAAATGAAACCATTCCACGTGACATTACATACAAAGATTATAGCCGTGATTTTTAGCTCTACTGGCCAAGGGCCAGCAGAGCTTATGGGATGGCGAGTTGTCCGTCGTCCGTCGTCTGTTAACTTTTACCTCGTTAACACGATAGGGCCTTCATTTTTCGATCATCCGATCTTTACCAAACTTTAACAGATTGTTAATATCAATGAAAGCTCGGACAAGTTCGAAAACCAGCCAGATCGGACCTGTAACAGCAGAGTTATGGCCCTTGATTTGGTATCCGGTCAAATCGTACTTAAGTCAGATCGTACTTCAGTCAAATCACTCTCATTTTGGTCAAATCGTACTCATTGACGTTTTGAAATAAGTCTAGGTCGTACTCATTATTTTATTTCATTAGAAATAATCTAATTGCAGTTGATTATTGATTATAATTGATCTATTATTATAATAAAAGAAGTTTCAAGTAATGTTGTAATGCATTTTAAATAATAAAAAGACATTTAAATATGGTCCAGGTTTCTTAAAAAATGAGTACGATTTGACCTGAGTAGGCCTACGATTTAACTTGAGTACGGATTTCACCACAAATACAAACTTAGATTGTTGTGATATTTATATGATTTTACATATTGTATGAATTTATACATAATTTTGTCAACACCCGATATGTATAACCAGTGACCAAGTTGATTCGATACAAGATACAATCTCTCCCAGAGGCCATTACATTGACCTCTGTCAGCGTCTAAGAAGGTAGTCTGCGATCACATGATAATTTGTCACATGACCATAGCTAAATATAAAAATGGCGAACAGAACTACCACCAACTATCGGCTGCTGATTGACATGTAAACAATCGAAAGAAACACAACTTATCTGCATTTTGATATATATTTTAGGTTACTTATTTAATTTACGGTAGATTGTTAAGAGCTATGTGATATTGGAAACCGCTGGTAAACAAAATGCTGAACTGTTACCCTATGGGAACGATTTGGTGGTGCCTAATTTAATGTTTCGAGGTGGAGTGATACGCCAAAGTACAAACCTTTATTCTACCGCAATATAATTCTGAGCATAATTTTCTGTATATTTAAAACATTCAAGCCAAAAAATTGTTTTCTTTTGTATAAGCATTTCATATAAAGTTAATTCAGAAAAATATTAGTGCCATCAAGAAATGTTGAATTTCCACCGTTTTTCATCATTTGCCAAGATTCTTGGTATTTGGTGAGACGTCGACAGAAATGTATGGTGTCAGACCAGTCAGGAAGTACTTCCGGATCGTAGGGTGCTGAAATAGTTCCTTGAAAGAATCCAAAGTTTCTAGTTTGCATGTGTTTTTCCCAAGATTAGTTTCTATTTCATTGTTAAATCTAACCTGAGGTTAAAGTAGTATGTCTGTTGTCATGAATAGAAAGTATTTTACTGTGTTTTTCAGGATTATTTCTTTGGAGAGTATGAGCACAGAGGTTAGGTGGAGATGTGGTTTTGACAGATGTTTATTTCAAAATACGCATAGTGTGAATGAATGACGCGAATTGTTGAAAAACTGAATCGGTGTTTTATTCCAGATATTCACCGGTCTGACACCGTATGCAAGGAACGACAACTCTGGGTAGAGATTGTATAAGATAGTGTTACTATCTCATTGCTTTCACTTAATGTATCAAATGTATATGTTTAAAATGTCATATAAAGTTATAAAAAGAATTCTCAGTAGGCTGTTTCTGTTTAAAATATCTTAATAAACGAAATGAATGTGTGTTCACAAATAATAAGTAAGTAAGTATATTTAAACTACATTGTTTATTACAGTGACATGTGTACACGTATCAACATAATAATCAATATCTCATTCCTTGGTCAGGCGCGTAGCTGTCTATACGCGAGTACGCGGCTGAATCCACATGATTCTGACAAAAGCACCTCAGATTGCACCATTGTTTTCAAAACTTTCAGCGGGGGGGGGGGGGGGGGCATGCCCCCGGACCCCCCTGGCACAATTATGAATCCACATGAATAGAGAGCTAGCTACGCCCCTGTTGGTTTCTTGGTATTGTATTAGTTCCATGATCTGAATTAATTAATGGATTTGTTGTCCTAGACGTTCATTTATATATTAATATGCTAGAAGTAATGTAACTCTTCGTGACGAGGCATATGTTTGCATATCGCTATATTCACTGCCAATAGTTGAAGATAAACTCTACATGACTACACACATGATTCCATACACGAGTCATACAATTAGAAATACGTACAAGGTTATTTACTTTTTTGCACATTACTTCATCTAGGTTATATCATAGCTCCATATCTGGCCTACATGACGACATACCAGAGACGATCCGTACCCTAAAGTTGGCATTTAGTAATGACAATCGGTTAATAATTTCTATGTTTGCTTGTTTGAATGGTGTTCTACGTCACAGCATGACGTACTTTATTTAAGGCTCTATATGACGTTCGATTGGCAAACCATTCCATTTTTCATGGACCAGTAACAGCGGAGTTATGGCCCTTGATTTCGTTAAAAATGCTATATTTTGCCTCGTTAAGACAATAGGGCTTTCATTTTTCATCCGAACTTTACTAAACTTTAACAGATTGTTAATATTAATGAAAGCTCGGACAAGTTCGAAAAGCAGCCAGATCGGACCAGTAACAGCAGAGTTATGGCTCTTGATTTAGTTAAAAATGCTATATTTTGCCTCGTTAAGATGATAGGGCCTTCATTTTTAATCCGATCTTTACCAAACTTTACCAGATTGTTAATGTAAGCTCGGACAAGTTCGAAAAGCAGCCAGATCGGACCAGTAACAGCAGAGTTATGGCTCTTGATTTAGTTAAAAATTCTATATTTTGCCTCGTTAAGATGATAGGGCCTTCATTTTTAATCCGATCTTTACCAAACTTTACCAGATTGTTAATGTTAATGAAAGCTCGGACAAGTTCGAAAACCAGCAGGATCGGACCAGTAACAGCAGAGTTATGGCCCTTGATTTCGTTAAAATTGTGAAATCATTTTCGAAAAGTTTAAATGGACACACAGCAATCTGAAGTGATAATCAAGCATTTACACTAGTGTCTCGATGTATTTATAATTTAGCCAACATCATTTTGGCTTTCAACGGCTTGCATACCGGTATTATTAAGTTAAATTTTGAGTTTTCATTTTCTCTTCTGGTACTACCAAAAGTTAAAATATGTTATTGGTGCAATATATTCAAGAGTTAATTATATCGAGAAGTTTATAGGGTCACACAGCAATCTGAAGTTGAAATCAAGCATTTACGTTAGTGTCTCGATGTATTTATAATTAATCCAACATCATTTTGGCTTTCACCGGCTTGCATACCAGTATTATAAATTAAATTTTGTTTCATTTTCTCTTCTTATACTACCAAAGGTTAAAATATATTATTGGTGCAATATAGTCACGAGTTAATTACATGCAAAATAAAGCCTTTAACTGTTCTTGTAATAATACTAATGATTTAATTAATGCATGTTATGCAGAAAAACTAACAGGACTCACGAGTTTAAAAATAAAGATTGCCATTTGTCCCTTTAACATCGAGAAATTCTTCCAACTACGTTAGAATCGATTGGCGAGAGGATTCAGTACTGGTTCTACCCAAGAATAGGGGGTGGTTTGCCTCCACCACAACAAAATTGACCGTAAAAATAATAGTATTACATAGTCTAAAATATGCTGGAAAATGATGCGAAACACCTAACAAACAGTTATCTCGTTTCGCAACAGTTCTAACCATTTAGAACGGAGGATATTTATGTAAACATTTATTTGATATAAATTTAAATTAATTTTGGCTAGTTTTTAGCTCTACTGGCCGAAGGCCAGCAGAGCTTATGGGATGCCAAGTTGTCCATCATCCGTCGTCCGTCCGTCCGTTGTTAACTTTTGTCTCGTTAAGACGATAGGGCCTTCATTTTTCATCCAATCTTTACCAAACTTTAACTGGTTGTTAATATCAATGAAAGCTCGGATGAGTTCGAAAACCAGCCAGATTGGCCAAGTAACAGCGGAGTTATGGCCCTTGATTTAGTTAAAAATGCTATATTGCTATATTTTGCCTCGTTAAGACGATAGGGCCTTAATTTTTCAACCTACCTTTACTAAACTTTACCACATTGTTAATATCAATGAAAGCTCGGACGAGTTCGAAAACCAGTCAGATCGGACCAGTAACACCAGAGTTATGGTCCTTGATTTAGTTGAAAATGCTATATTGCTATATTTTTCCTCGTTAAGACGATAGGGCCTTCATTTTTAGCTCTACTGGCCGAAGGCCAGCAGAGCTTATGGGATGCCGAGTTGTCCGTCGTCCGTCCGTCGTCCGTCCGTCCGTCGTCCGTCCGTTGTTAACTTTTGTCTCGTTAAGACGATAGGGCCTTCATTTTTCATCCAATCTTTACTAAACTTTAACAGGTTGTTAATATCAATGAAAGCTCGGATGAGTTCGAAAACCAGCCAGATCGGCCAAGTAACAGCGGAGTTATGGCCCTTGATTTAGTTAAAAATGCTATATTGCTATATTTTGTCTCGTTAAGACGATAGGGCCTTCATTATTCAACCTATCTATACCAAACTTTACCACATTGTTAATACCAATGAAAGCTCGGACAAGTTCGAAAACCAGCTAGATCGGACCAGTAACACCAGAGTTATGGCCCTTGATTTAGTTAAAAATGCTATATTTTGCCTCGTTAAGACGATAGAGGCTTCATTGTTCATCCGATCTTTATCAAACTTTATCAGATTGTTAATGTCATTAAAAGCTCGAACAAGTTCGAAAACCAACCATATCGGACCAGTAACAGCGGAGTTGTGACCCTTGATTTAGTTAAAAATGCTATATTTTGCCTCGTTAAGACGATAGGGACTTCATTGTTCATCTGATCTTTACCAAACTTTATCAGATTGTTAATATCAATGCAAGCTCGAGCAAGTTCGAAAACTAGCCATATCGGACCAGTTACAGCGGAGTTATGGCCCTTGATTTAGTTAAAAATGCTATATTTTGCCTCATTAAGACGATTGGGGCTTCATTGTTCATCCGATCTTTACCAAACTTTATCAGATTGTTAATATCAATGAAAGCTCGGACAAGTTTGAAAACCAAACATATCGGACCAGTAACAACTTAGTTATGGCCCTTGATTTAGTTCAAAACGCTATATTTTGCCTCGTAAAGACGAGAGGGCCTTCATTTTTCATCCGATCGTTACCAAACTTTTATTTTTTTAATTATTTTTTTAAAATTATATATATTATTTTTTTTAATTTTTTTTTTTTAATTTTTTAATTTTAATTTTTTTTTTTTTTTTTTTTTTTAATTTTTTTTTTTTTTTTTTTTTTAATTAATATTTTTTTTAGCTCTATGTTGGACCAGTCGGACCAGTAACAGAGGAGTTATGGCTCTTGATTTAGTTAAAAATGCAATATTTTGCCTCGTTAAAGGTAGGGTCTTCATTTTCATCTGATCTTTACTGAACTTTAACAGATTCTTTAGTTATGGCCCTTGATTTAGTTCAAAAGCTGTTTTTTCCCGAAACTTCCAAAAAAACGTTAATGGCAGTCACTCGCTTCATTGATGTTATAAGAGCCATGTTAGCCAGTAGAGCGTCCACAGGCCCTCTTGGGCCTCTTGTTCAAACTATCTTTACCAAACTTTACCACATTGTTAATATCAATGAAAGCTCGGACAAGTTCAAAAACCAGCCAGATCGGACCAGTAACACCAGAGTTATGGTCCTTGATTTAGTTGAAAATGCTATATTGCTATATTTTTCCTCGTTAAGACGATAGGGCCTTCATTTTTCAAACTATCTTTACCAAACTTTACCACATTGTTAATATCAATGAAAGCTCGGACAAGTTCGAAAACCAGCCAGATCGGACCAGTAACACCAGAGTTATGGTCCTTGATTTAGTTGAAAATGCTATATTGCTATATTTTGCCTCGTTAAGACGATAGGGCCTTCATTTTTCAACCTATCTTTACCAAACTTTACCACATTGTTAATATCAATGAAAGCTCGGACAAGTTCGAAAACCAGCCAGATCGGACCAGTAACACCAGAGTTATGGTCCTTGATTTAGTTGAAAATGCTATATTGCTATATTTTGCCTCGTTAAGACGATAGGGCCTTCATTTTTCAACCTATCTTTACCAAACTTTATCACATTGTTAATATCAATGAAAGCTCGGACAAGTTCGAAAACCAGCCAGATCGGACCAGTAACACCAGAGTTATGGTCCTTGATTTAGTTGAAAATGCTATATTGCTATATTTTGCCTCGTTAAGATGATAGGGCTTTCGTTTTTCATCAGATCTTTACCAAACCTTACCAGATTGTTAATATCAATGAAAGCTCGAACAAGTTCGAAAACCAGCCATATCGGACTAGTAACAGTGCAGTTATGGCACTTGATTTAGTTAAAAATGCTATATTTTGCCTCGTTAAGACGATAGGGGCTTCATTGTTCATCCGATCTTTATCAAACTTTATCAGATTGTTAATGTCATTGGAAGCTTGAACAAGTTCGAAAACCAACCATATTGGACCAGAAACAGCGGAGTTGTGGCCCTTGATTTAGTTAAAAATGCTATATTTTGCCTCTTTAAGACAATAGGGGCTTCATTGTTCATCTGATCTTTACCAAACTTTATCAGATTGTTAATATCAATGAAAGCTCGAGCAAGTTCGAAAACTAGCGATATCGGACCAGTAACAGCGGAGTTATGGCCCTTGATTTAGTTCAAAATGCTATATTTTGCCTCGTTAAGAGGGCCTTCATTTTTCATCCGATCGTTACCAAACTTTTATTTTTTTAATTATTTTTTTAATGCATATATATATATATATTTATTTATTTATTTTTTTAATTATTTTTTTTTTAAAAATTTCTTTTTTTAATTTTTTCTTTTAATTTTTTCTTTTAATATTTTTTTTTTTTACCTCTATGTTGGACCAGTCGGACCAGTAAACAGAGGAGTTATGGCTCTTGCTTTAGTTAAAAATGCTATATTTTGCCTCGTTAATACGGTAGGGCCTTCATTTTCATCTAATCTTTACCAAACTTTAACAGATTCTTTAGTTATGGCCGTTGATTTAGTTCAAAAGCTGTTTTTTGCCTGAAACTTCCAAAAAAACATAAATGGCAGTCACTCGCTTCATTGATGTTATAAGAGCCATGTTAGCCAGTAGAGCGTCCACAGGCCCTCTTGGGCCTCTTGTTGTACACTTGAATTGTGCTGTTGGGAACATCTCTGTAGTGTAAAGAAGCATGCTTTTGGAGAAAAGAGATCCGGGTTCAAGTCCTGGCAGAGACCCCTTGCACATTACTGAGCAGTACTTTTTTAAAAAAAAAAGA
This sequence comes from Cyrtodaria siliqua, assembly GCA_037043455.1. Classification (NCBI taxonomy): domain Eukaryota; kingdom Metazoa; phylum Mollusca; class Bivalvia; order Adapedonta; family Hiatellidae; genus Cyrtodaria; species Cyrtodaria siliqua. The sequence goes on along the minus strand of JAWPHD010005283.1, from coordinate 42,414 downwards.
AGAAAGAGGCTTTTGTTGAACTTTGAAATAAATAATATCATTGAACACATGTTTTTAGTCGTGTTATTGTATGTATTAAATAACACATGGTCGCCGAAACTGACAATATCACAAGTTACCCTTTATTTTAGTAAATAAATAATGTCATATTATAAAAAGAATATTACATTTGGGTTCTTCTGATGAAAACAAATATATGAAATCGATATATAAATGCAGTATCAGAGGTGCAATATGTGTATAACTTAATATCAGTTATTTGAATGTTGCTTTATGCTCATCAACACATATGTTATTAAGAGATACCCCAGAGAAAGGGGAATGATACATATTAGTATGGTAACCTGTCCCACTTTTACCAACATATGGTTCCCACCACCACCACACCTGAAACATATCCCACTGTTAACACCGCTGTTTTCATTATAAATGGCGAAATACTAACAATTGGCAATATGAAAGATCAAAATAAATATATACATACATTTATATATCGTCTGACATAATGAATCTATTTGTAAGAGTAGGGCAGGTTTCTGACTAATTGGCAACTGATACAACCATGGTAAACCTTAAGCGAGACAAACGTTTTCTTCTTTATTGCGCAAAACTATAACAGGACGATGGACGAAGAGTGATCCCAATAGATCTCCTTGAGGCTTCGGCTCAGGTGATCAAAACATATACGGTAAGCTTTTTTTTCAAATTACATGTATGACTGATTAAGTTCCAATATATTTTGGCGCTCTAATCCGTCAACATTACTTCATTCAATTATCGCAGAAAATAAACTTGAATTGCTTAAGAGAGATGACATCCGAAAACGTCCAAAGTGTATTCTTAAGGCATATTTACATCGATTTTTTTTATTTGTATCCCTTTTAATTCTTTTCTAAACTAAAGCCTTATTTTTATCACAAATGTCAATAGCACGATTGTGAGATATTAATCTCAACGTCATATATAATATCATAAAGTGTGCCCCTAAACGTGATGAGACAGATGCCATTGCCCAGTAGGGGCCCTCAGGTCTTGCTGCACTCAAGTTTCCTGGTTAATGCCAATATGATAACCATATTCTACCTATAAACTGTCGCTGAGTACAGTGTAGGTTGAATATGATATGTGCAATCCACTCACCTTGCAGCTATGTTATATACCTACTGGCATGCTGCAGAGGATGACTAATGTACAAAGGGCACTGTAACATAGACATGTTTACTCATTTTGTTGACAAGCATGTTTGCAGAAAGAAATACTAGTATACCTCAGAATAGTGTTGGATGTATCTCCAATATCTCATACCTAACTTGCCCAGAAACCATTTTTCTAATTTTAGTAACAGCAACCTTCACCTTGAACCAAGTGACATCAAATGCAATCTGAATCTTCCTTTCCATAAAAGCTACATACACAAAATGTTTCCTTCCAATATATTATTCCTCGCTAAAGTTGTTGACGGGAAACCTGAGGAAGTTATCCAGCTGGCTTGCAGAATGTCGGTGATTCTACCAAGGTGCCCGCCCGTGCACGAAAATTGTCCGGAGGGGCACCTGGGGTCTTCCTCCACCAATGGAAGCTGGAAAGTCGCCATATGACCGTAGCTGTTGGTGCGACTATAAAATCCAGTTCAATTCCAATTGACGGGAAACCACGAGTTTAAACTGCCCAAACGACATACTCACACCGTTTTAAAACCTGTCAATGATAGGGGAAAAAATAACCGAATACTCAAACTCGTGAACTCCGATAATATGTCCATTTTATGCGTATGTTCTGCATACCATGTTTCATCAATCAGATGGAAAAGTGGTAAAGGAACATGAGCTTATTGCTACAGGCAATGTATGAGCGCTCTATACCTTGTGGTTCAGAGAAGACGATTTTGTAAGTTTTTCTCTGTATAAGTCGATGTAAATCATGTGACCCCTGGGGAACAGCCTAATTTCACCCTAGGGTCACCATTTGAACTAAACTGCTAGAAAATGCTTTTACAAATAAAAGGTATTAACAAGAAATATCATCTATAAGTGACATGTTTATTTCGAATGGAAAATTTTGACTCATTTGACCTTGTGTGTTATCTTTATCTTTAAGGTACGGACCCGATTCTTGCACACGATACACCTTCTAAATGTGATTAATAACATTTGTGTGAAGTTTCATGGAAATCCCTTAAGTTCTTTCAAAGTTATGGCTGAGACAAAGTTATGGCTGAGACATGATTGTTTCGAACGAACGAAAGGACGAACGAATGAACAAACAGTCGGTGCGTTCGACAGTGCGATTATTATATGCACCTCTTCGGGGACATAAAAAAGAAGGAGGCATACAAATAAAAGCGTTGACTAATAACTTTATGTAAATTTAGGTATTTAAATAATTTATTGAATTCGTACTGACATCAAATTGTCGCTTATATATATGACCAAGCATATTACAATCGTAAAGATATTTACATAAAACAAGAGGCCCAGGGGCTTCAAAGTGCTCACCTTACTTGGGTATAAAGGTGAAGAAAGGCAATCAACAATGTTTAATGTAGGTCATGCGTTTTTCTGTATATAAATAAATACTGAAAAGTGGATACCGTGGAAGCAACAGCAACACACATAAACAAGAGATAAAAGTTCATGAGAGGTAATGTAAAGTGCAACACCTCTCACGCCTCCTAGCACCGGCTTAAGCGAAATTCTACTTTAAAGCCACAGAGATTGGGCTTGATGATCCCAAAATTTGGGGAAAATCCAAGTAAGGTAGTTATTTTATTATTATATTGTTAGAAGAAGTTGTTGTCTATTGTATATTACTTAACAACATCACCCAATCCCTAGTCAGTATTTACCCCAGGGTCACCATTTTTACAACTTTAGTAGCATCATAATAGAAGCATTAACATATCAGATCTTTTGGGAAAAAAATCGTAAGATTGGTTCGAAATAAGTGAGCCCCAAAAGTGAACCTCATAATGTCTTCTGTAAGACATTCTTAAAACATGAGTCATTCGGTATAACTAAATGATTGTGCACTTTTGTCACTACTCCACCTTGACAGAGCAGTCTATGTAAAACATGAGATGTCTAAGGCTGGCCAAATTAGACCCTAGTGTTGGCATTTGAACAACTTGGAAGACGAACATAAGCTTATGGTATGTGCACACTATTAGACTTCTAGCTCCTGTAGTGTCAGAGAACCGTTTTTTCTCTTGTTTCTCTGGCTTCTTCCAAGTCATTGTGTTTTGTGGTTTCTATGCTTTTTTTATATTATATACTGAGGGAAAAAGGTTTAGTAAGATTTTTTAGATGAAATAATACTGTATACAAGATATACTGACATTTTGGGACTTTACGGGCTTGACCCCTACGTTCATTTATTCGTTACGTCATTAAGTTTTTCGACTGTTATTGATGTGTGTTTACTAAAATATTGTGTCTATGCCAGTAGTTTCTTGATTTTACAACCAAGAATGTATTATTTCCAGGGTGCAACAAAAACTTGTTAAACTTTTTTCCCTCAGTATATATTTATGCTCATTTATGTGCTATTTACTTGTATTGCCTATTAATGCTGCATTGTTTGTTAGTAAATATCACCTGGCGGGATTATCTTTGTTTGCATTGTCCCGTTTTATTAGGATGACAGTAGGGTAAGATTTAGGTTTGGTGCACATTAGAACCTGGTTTAAACCCCCCAGCGGCTGTCATGAGATGTCATATATTGCCTTTTATTAATCTCTGTAGTTGTTGTTTGTTTCTGTGCGTATTTGTGGTTGATTGCGGTCCTTGAATGTTGTATTTCCTGTTCGACTTTAATATCCATTTTTAAAGATTTTTCTATAGAACACTTATTTAACGATTGTTGACTCCCAAGGTGGGGCCAGATTTTACCCAAGTGTCACAATTTGAACAAACTTGATAAAGGAACATGAGCTTACGCTACATGCAATATATAAGCGCTCTATACCTTGTGGTTTCAGAGAAGAAGATTTTGTAATTTTTTTCTGCATAAGTCAATAATAATCATGTGACACTTGGGGCAGGGACTAATTTGACACAGGGTCGCCATTAGAACAAGATTGATAGAGGACCATAAAATTATGATAAATTTAAAACTTTTAACCTCTGGCCCTTGTAGTTTCAGAGAAGACGATTTCTTCAAATATTTTCCTATATAAGTCAATGTAAAACTGTGACCCCACGGGATGGGGCCGACTTGACCCCAGGTTCACCATTTAAACAAACTTGGTAAAAGACCATAGGCTTATAGTTGTCACAAAATAATATCGAGTAGAGCGTATTGGTCGTACTTAGCTCTTGTAAGCACTTGGCGACATCTGTCAGCCACATGCTAATCCATTGTTCAGTTGAAACAAATTCACCAGTTGCATGATATATTCATGTATCCCGGAAAAGCGTGCAGTTTATAGCACCGGTAGAGTGAGTTCGGCAGGACCGTTCAATAAGTTTATATGTGCATGTAATGCATGTAAAAGTATAGGTATTTTACAATCTATCTCTCTAAAGGGCGATAATTGTGTAAAGGTCCTTTGGTGTAGAATTTTAATACCGCGCATTTAGCCACGTGTATCACAGAATGAACGTGAGAAATAATGTTGGCTATAAAATGCATTGTTCTTCAGTCATGGCCGGGATTGATTGAAAGTTGCTTTGTTTGGGCAGAAGTTGGAAACGGTGAAATTCACAGGCAATATGTGCCTAAGCCTCTCGGAGTGGAGCTAAGCCTTTTGGGTGTGTACGACACATGACTATTGTGCATATCAACATTGTTATAACTTTAACAACACTTTAGTGTCATATATAGTCAGTCGACACATTCAGTATTTGTGATAATACTACGAACGTCTAAAACGTTCATGAGAACAGTCTTTTTCATATTTCATCTCTGTATTCGCTTGTTTTTCTTGATAAATATATATATATTTAACATATTTTAAAAGTTGCAATAAACTTATGTAAATGCATTCACCGTCATTGTTTATTTCCTGAGTTAGCCTCAACCACTAGGGTCATCTTTCGACAACTGGTTTTCAGAGTAGTGGGATTTTGGGCGACTACGGAGGGAAAGAATCAATAACTGATCTTTATTATTATATACTAAATCTCTACTTATCATTTTAGAAATTGGTACGTTTTGCTCGATAAATTTGGTGTTTGTTGTACCTCCCTTGATTATAATAATAGTATCCAGTGAGATTGGCGAACAAGACGTTCTACTCATTTTGTGACACTCGAGTATAATTATATTGACGGGAGGAGTAAATATACATGTACATGCTATACACATTTCTATGATTGTTTAAGGTTTATGTCCAATATCAAATATAGATATTTTATGTAGGGTAACTATATGTTTTGTGGTAGCTAGGGACTATTTATACATAACCGCTAGTACAAATGTGTATGTAACTTGTCCTATGATGATCCCTGGTATTTACTGAGGACACAGTGACGTATCATAAGTAGAATAGTAGAGTAGAATCATTAGTGACTTGTGTATTGTAATTGTTGTAGTTAGTATTGCACACTGTCTATAACAATGACGTCCATGAAGAAACTTACGGAGATAGGTAAGGAGTTAGGGTATGCTGGAGAGGAGCTTAGAACCTTTGTTAAAGACGGACAGGCTAGGGAAAGGGAATTTAGACTTAAGGAAAGAGATGCTGAGAAAGATAGGTTAAAATTAGAAAGTAGATTAGCTGAAGAGAAGCGAGATGAAGAAAGTAGATTAGCTAAGGAGAAGCGAGATGAAGAAAGTAGATTAGCTAAAGTGAAGCTAGAATTAGAAAGCAGATTAGCAACCGAGAAGCTAGAATTAGAAAGTAGATTAGCAAGGGAGAAGCAAGAGTCAGATAAAGAAATGGTAGAACTAGATAAAGAGAACATATAATTAGCTAGGCAGTTAGAATGACCAAGGTTTGAGACGGACGGTAGAACATAAGTTAGCTTTGGAGTTGTTAGTAGCTAAGAAAGATAGTGAAGACAGTAATACTGTAGGTATATATAAAGTTAAAAGGTCCGAAGTTACCATACTTTGATGCTGACAAAGTTAACGTGGACAATTACTTGTCACGGTTTGAACGATATGCAGATTACAAGAATGGAATAAAGATAAGTGGGCAGTTCATTTAAGTGCATTATTGAGAGGCAAGGCCTTACATGTATTTTCTAGATTACCTAGTGTAGATTCTCTTGACTATGTTAAGTTAAACGATGCTCTGCAAACGAGATTTGAGTTAACTGAAGAAGGTTTTAGAAAGCGGTTTAGAGCTTGTTTACCTGAGAAAGGCGAGTCATTTATTCAGTTCATTAGTAGGTCTAGAAATTATTTAAATAGGTGGTTAGAGTTAGGGAAGGTAGCGCAGACTTATCAAGGCCTCATAGATTTCTTGTTGCGGGACCAGCTATTCAATGTCTGTAGTAGAGATCTGTTCTTATTTCTAAAAGAAAGAAAATTAGCTAGTGTAGAAGAAATGGCAACACAAGCAGAACAGTTTGCCGAGGCTAGAGGTGGAGCTCATAATATAGTGTCGAAAGACCGAACGTTTATGGATAGGCAAGGGGACGATCATAATAATAAGCAGACAATCATAGAGGCGGCGGTAGTTCGATGGGTGCTAGAGGTAGCAATAGTGGTAACAACCTAGGTAGACCTTTTATTCGTTGTCGTCACTGTTATGGGAATCATGCTACTCATGAGTGTAGAAGAGCGGTTAAAGTCTCCGCTGTCGTAGACAATTGGAGTGACAATAGTAAAGTAGACAACAATGTAGGAAGTCAAAACCAAGGTTTTAACAACCCATGGAATTTCGGTAGAGGTAGAGGCAGTCAAAACCGAGATAGAGGTAGAGGCAGGGGTGGTAATAGTCCGGTTATGAAAACCGAGAGTAGTAGCTGTTGTGTTAAATGTTAGATGGAGTAGTGGCGAAGATCGGAACATGTCTCTTTCCGTATGCAAATCTTCCAACAGCAGATGGTCTAGTGAATGGTAAGGATGTAATTGTAATGAGTGATACAGGGTGTACAGGTGTGGTAGTTAAGCGTAGTTTAGTAACGGATGGCCAGTTGGTAGATAAACAGTCACCGTGTATGTTGTTAAATAAGTCAATAGCGAGAACAGATGTATATACACCTTTCTTTAAAGAGAATACAGAGGCACTATGTATGGACGACCCTATGTACGATTTAACGATAGGCAACATAGAGGGTTCAGTGTTTCCGATAGTGTCCGATTTTAGGAGTAGCATAAGTAATGCAGTAGAGACTAGAGCGCAGGTCCAGAAGCAAGCTCAGATTTATAGAAAATTAAAGGTTCCTGCAACCGTAGGTGATATTTCTAGATCGGAGTTTATAGAAGCACAAACTCAAGACGAGTCATTTAATCCTTGTAGAGTGAAGGCCAAGGATGGTGTAGTTACGAAGTGTAAAGGGTCCGGTAGTTCTAAGTTTGTACATAGGAATAGTTTGTTGTACAGAGAATTTGAAGATAGTGGTGGTAGACAGTTTCACCAATTAGTGGTACCTACCCAGTATAGAACGGCCGTGCTTAAGGTAGCTCATGAGTTGATTATGGGAGGTCATTTAGGTGTAAAGAAAACGTCAGATAGAGTATTGGCAGAGTTTTATTGGCCAGGCCTTAGTGGCAATGTCACTAGGTATTTTAGGTCCTGCGATATATGCCAAAGGACAGTACCAAAAGGTCGAGTGACCAAAGTACATTTAGGTCAGATGCCAATGATAGATACACCATTAAAACGGGTAGCCGTAGACATAGTCGGACCAATATTTCCAGTGTAAGATAGGACAAATAGGTATATTCTAACCATGTTAGACTATGCAACTAGGTATCCGGAGGCAGTAGCATTACCCTCAATTGAAATTGAGAGAGTAGCGTAAGGCATTAGTCGATATGTTCAGTAGGCTAGGTGTACCAGAGGAAAGGCTGACTGATTGTGGGTCGCAGTTTACGTCAGAACTTATGGCTGAAGTTAGCAGGTTATTGTCTTTTACGAATTACGACAACGCCATATCACCCTATGTGTAACGGGTTTTTCGAGCGATTTAACGGGACGTATGTCAATGCTTTGTTATTTGCATTTAGAGAGGATCTACAAGAGAGTTTAGGATTTTCTCTGTTTGAGTTATTGTACGGTAGATAAGTTAGCGGTCCCATGAGGATTCTTGGAGAGATGTGGGCAGGTGAAGTAGATAGTGAGGAGGTTAAGACTACATATCAGTATGTGTTAGATCTGAAGGAAAAACTAGAGGAGACTTGTAAGATTGCTCAAAGTCAGTTAGTTAAGGCAAGTACCAAGCACAAACGGTACTATGACAAAAAAGCTAGAGCTAGGAGATTTAAGATAGATGACAGGTGTTAGTTTTAATCCCGACCAACAATAACAAGCTGTTATTAAAATGGAAAGGTCCATTTTACGTTAGAGGGATAGTGAACACTATGGATTATCGAATCGGGATGAATGGAAAGTTGAAGACCTTTCATGCGAATATGCTTAATGAGTATATAAGAAAAACCGATAATGCGCAACAAGGGGTGTTAACCGGAGTTAATGTTGCAGTTATTGAGGATAGTAAGGAAGGCAGTAGTGAGGACACTAGTCCCATGTATTTTCCTACTAGTGTATGTAAGCAGACAGCAGCCGATGTAGAAATATCGGGCATGCTTATTGTAGCATAGAAACGAGAGGTAGGTCGTTTACACTCTGAGTGTAGTGCTGTTTGGTCCGATGCGTCGAGACCAACAGATATAATGCAGTGTAGCTTTAAGTCCACTTTAGCAAAACCGATTAGTGAAACGGGAGACCCTACTCCATTTCGCAAACAGTATATTGGTAATGCGATGGATGCGAGGTGTAAAGTTGGAGTTCTTGTAGTTGCAGGAGGTAGTGTTATTGGTAACAGTAGAGTCGGTGTAATAGACCGTGAAAAGAACATTATTGGGGCAGCTATTTAAGTCGCCGCGCATAATGACAGGGTAAAATACAATAGCATTGTACAATAGTATAATAGTGTATGGCAGTGTATTGTACAATAGCAGTATATGTTACGACAGTGTTGTATACACTTATACAATTCTGTTGACATTTTAATGTTGATTATAATGCAACAATTTCTTGGCACCTGAGCGATCAGCTTGTACGTTTTGTCGCTCATTTGCTAGGAAGAATTAATAGTTTATTAACGTGTAAATATTAATTATATTTTGTTGAATTTTAAAAAGTGTAGTACTTTCTTTAAGTGAGGAGATATTGTCACAAAATAATATCGAGTAGAGCGTATTGATCGTACATAGCTCTTGTAAGCACTTGGCGACATCTGTCAGTCACATGCTAATCCATTGTTCAGTTGAAACAAATTCACCAGTTGCATGATATATTCATGTATCACTGAAAAGCGTGCACTTTTATAGCACCGGTAGAGTGAGTTCGGCAGGGCCGTTCAATAAGTTTATATGTGCGTTAATGCATGTAAAAGTATAGGCATTTTACAATCTATCTCTCTAAAGGGCAAAATTGTGTAGGGATCCTTTCGTGTAGAATATTAATACTGCGCATTTAGCCACGTGTATCACGGAATGAACGTGGGAAATAATCTTTTGGGCGGAACGTTGGTCATAAAATGAATTGTTATTCAGTCATGGCCGGGATTGATTGAAAGTTGCTTTGTTTGGGCAGAAGTTGGAAACGGCGAAATTCACAGGAAATATGTGCCGAAGCCTCTCGGAGTGGAGCTAAGCCTTTTTGGGTGTGTAGGCCCTCTAGGTGTTTCGACACATGAATCAACGCATAACGTAACGAGCGGTGTAGTTCAGAGAAAAAGAAGATTTTTTGAAGATTCTCCTATATATATACCTATGTAAAACTATAATCCATATTTGACCCCAGGGTCACCATTCAAAGCAATTGGTAGAGGACCTTAAGATGATGTAACATGCACTATATGAGAGCTCTTTGCCTTGTGGTTTTGAAGAAGGAGATTTTTCAAGTTTTTTCCCTATATAAGGTTCTGCAAAATGTGCAAAATCTCCATATATAAACGTGTGATCCCGCAAAACCATTATTTTTTTACCCCGGTTTCTTATTTGAACCATCTTGATAATCAGATCAATAATAAAGAAAAATTGTCGAAATCTGTTCAGTGGGTCTTGAGAAGAAGATTGTTTAAAGTTTCGAGCTTTTATAGTAATGGCGGCAAGATTGGATGTCGCGTTGACCTGATTTTAACAATTTTAAAACCACTGACCTCAAGATCATCCTTGTGAAGTATTGTGAAATTGACGAGGCGGTTAATGAGGAGATCGTTTGAAACAGTTTTTGACAGACAGACGAACGGACTTCCGTACATACGAGAGTGGCGTTGTGCAATTTATTCTTAGTGGGATTAGTCCTACATGAGCAGAAAACTTGGTAGATGACCATAACCTTATAGCAAATGCAAAATATTAAACCTCTGGCTCTTGTAGTTTCAGAGAAGAAGGTGTTGTTCCGTTTTTCCCTCTACTTGTATAAGTCTATGTAAAACATATGACCCCTGGGGCGGGACCAAATGTGGCCCCAGACTCACCACTGGAACAAAAATGGAAGAGGAGCATAAGCTTATAGTAATTAAGTACAAACTATTAAACCTCTGGCTCTTGTAGTTTCAGAGAAGATCTTTTGAGGTTTCACCTATATAAGTCTATGTAAAACGTGAGGCTTGGTAGAGGACCATAAGTTTATAATAAAGCAACAAAGGCGTCAAATAATGTGTAGGCCGATGCCCAATACAAAACAAGAAACTCACTGGGTCTGTATCGATCTACATGCTATTTAGCAGTGCACACAAGGCAAACAATGTACTATATTATTTTTTTTCAATAAATAAAGGGCAGCAACGGATCTGTTTTACTGACTCTTGTTTCACTATGTGGTAAATTATGCAATGAAATGTAATTTTCATATCAAAGACTGACTTAATTTAGGTAGCAAAGAAACATTTTTGCCCGTCAGGTGTTACAATCAGTTGTACGGTTTGCAAAAACAAAATATTCATAGGATATGTGCAATATTGCTGATAAATATGCTCATGTGATACATCTTCAAGCCTAGCAAGTTTTAGAAAAAATAAAATACAAACAAACTTAATAATCAATAAATATTAACAGAAAATGATCTCTTAACGTTGCTGATCCGTTAACGCCAACTGGATTCAATTCAATTCAAAAATGTTTATTCCAAGATATACATAATAATGTAAACAGAAACGGATATAAGGAAATATGTCATATTTAGCAATCATTATGGCGAGTAAGTGACAGAGAAGATAAAGAGAGTTATATGATTCTATAGGACTTAACTTGTTCGTCTCACTGAGACAAAATCGATTGTTCGATTATATCAAAATTAAGACATGCAACCAAATACCTCCGATAGTTTTTGTTCTTTCTATTTTACTTCATGACAAATAATCGGATGCTTTTGAATTTCTATTTAACTAGATTTTGTAAAGGAGCGTATTTCCCTATAGCTGGGTATACAAACTGGTGAATAGTTGACAATTATACGTACCAGGGACGAATATTATCTCGACGTTTATCACGAACATAATTATAATAGTAGGTAAAAATGTGAACCTCGGTCATTTTAAATTAGTTTTACAATAAACCAAAACAATGTTTGTCAACTGACAGACATTCATTCAACAGGGATATTTTAGTCTTCTATGTTATTCATATACGAATGAAATCCTTATAAGTTTTGTATAAGCATTGTTTTCAGTGTAGATCGTGCACATATGCTATTCACTGAGGTATACAAGAAGATAAGTGACATTATAGCAGAAAAATAAAAACCTCTGGCTCTTGTAGTTTCAGAAATGAAGATTTTAAAGTTTTCTTTCCTGCATAAGTTTATGTAAAACTGTGACCCCGGGGCGGGGCCAAGTTTGACCCCAGGGTCACCAGTTGAACAAATTTGCTGGAGTACCATAAGCTGATGCTTCATGTATGAGAGCTCGGTACCTTGTGGTTCCAGAGAAGAATACTTATTTTATATATATAAGTCTATGTAAAACATGCCTATATAAGTCTATGTAAAACATGCGAATCTCTATATATACACTTTGGAGTCCCAAGACATGGCCATTTTCCCCCGAGAACTTCATTTGAACACAGTTGATAGCCTATGCGTTGGCGATCATTTTAAAAGAAAAACTGTCTAAATCTGTCTATCGGTTCTTAAAAAGAAACGTTTGGAACGTTTATGGTAACGCTGGCTATCTTTGATGTCGCAGGGATCTAATTTTAACAAATTTGAAAAGCATTCATCTAAGGATTATCCACTTGCAGTTGGGTCAAACTGCATCGTAAACTAATCACTTATTCACTCTCTTTGATTGAACAAAAATAACCCAGCGATATTTACGCATAGACGACGGTTACCGATGTTACGGTACTGTAATAGATTTATAAGTTTGGAAAATAATAGGATTAAAAAAAAGATTTTTGTTCATGATTACCAAGTATGTTCCTGGCCGCTGTAGTGATGTTAAATAGGGTTTGACTAAATTTAACAGACAGCTTTAATCAGAGATACAGCTTGCCGATGTTAATATGAAATCCTATTTCCATAGACAGTGGTCACATAGTGTACAAACTACACCAATATGACAGACTCCAGAGAATTTCCTTTAAATAAACATACCTTAAAAAAAACATGTAAAACTAGAAGGTCATGTCGAGCTATATTATGAAGAAGTCCAGATTTTTTATTTCATGTCAATTCCAAGAGATATTCGTTGCTTACATCATTGATATTTAATTTAATTAATGTCGTTCACCGTGTGGGATGCATGTCGTAGCAGAGAACTGGTGTGACTTATATTTCGTCGAAAGTAAGTCACAGCGACCCAATATTTTGCATATGATGCTAGATACAATATATAAGGAACATTTTGATGAAGTTTAGTGAAAATCCTGCGAGAAAGGAGCAATATATTCATGTCGTAGCGGAGACCGGAAGTTACCTATATTTGTCGAAAGTAGGTCATTGCGACCAGTTATTCTGCACATGATGACAGATGCAACATATAAGAAACATTTTGACGAAGTTTGGTGAAAATTCTGCGAGAAAAAACAAGATACGCCTGTCGTAGCCGAGACAGGAGGTGACCTATTTCTTCGAAAGTAGGTCACAGCGATCCGAAAGTGTGCACATGATGTTAGATCCATATAATGAACATTCTCGTGAAGTTTGGTGAACATTCTGCAAGAATGGAGACCGGACGTGACCTATATTTTGTCAAAAGTAGGTCACAGCGACCAGTAATTCTGCACATGATTCTAGATGCAACATACAAGGAACATTTTGACGCAGTTTGGTGAAAATTCTGCGAGAAAGAACAAAATACGCATGTCGTAGCCGAGACAGGAGGTAACCTATTTCGTCGAAAGTAGGTCACAGCGATCCGAAGGTCTGCACATGATGTTAGATGCATATGAGGAACATTCTCGTGAAGTTTGGTGAAAATCCTGCAAGAATGGAGACCGGACGTGACCTATATTTCAACGAAAGTAGGTCACAGAGACCCGAAAGTCTGCACATGATGTTAGATGCATATAAGGAACATTCTCGGGAAGTTTGATGAAAATCCTGTATGGATGAAGACCGCACGTGACATATATTTCGTCGAAAGTAGGTCACAGCGACCCGAAATTGTGTACATGATGTTGGATTCATATAATGAACATTCTGGTGGACGTAACCAGGCAAGAAGATATCAAGAAATGAAGATCAGACGCATAGACTAACAAACTGGCACACATACACCCAGACGACATTGTGTCCGCTAAGTTGAGATTCGTAAACGGAATCGACAAAAAAAAATACCGTAAGTGTTCCTTTCAAATTACAGGTATGACTCATTAAGATCCAATATATTTTGGTGCTTTAATCCGCGAAAATTACTTCATTCAACTATCGCAGGAAACTAACTTGAATTGCTTATGAGACATTACATCTGAAAACTTGCAAAGTGTATAGTTAAGGCATATTTACATCGTCGCAATTACTTACACGCAAAATAGTACAGCTCCTTCGTGAAAAAAGTGTGCACGTTGGGTTAAAAGCATGAATCTTGAAACACTGGAGGAGTATGACATATTAAATGTTTTTGGCTATAGGGCCAAGCGAAAATATTCAAGATGGCTGCCAAATCCAAGATGGCCGCCAAAATAATATTATTATTCTTATTTTTTTTATTTTTTTTTTTGGTATGGTAATTTCAACTCAAATGTTCATATTTTAGTGGTGTGAGATGTAAGGTTTCCTAAAATATTATTATGGTGTCAAAACTATTAATATTACGATAACATTCAAAGTGGCAGCCTTAAAGCGCGAAAACCAGTGAAAAACTGTTTTTAAACGTTAATTAGAGCTTTAAAATTTGACAATAGCTTTATTTTAATGCAAGTTTTTTTAGCCTTTACAATCAGAAAGGAAAGGTCAATGTATGACCATTTACATAGTATAAGGGTTCATACTGTATTGATTTAAAGTGTTAAAACAAGGACTAGAAAAAATACAAGTATTTCTTCATTACACAATTTTTCAAAACAAATCTGCACATACTCTGCTTTTCAAAGTTACACACCTTATGAGAACTAATATTCAAATAATTTCATGCAATTATCACTTAGTTGAATTGTCAGAAGTGTTCTTGTAACAGCTATTTCAGAACATGTAACTAGGATAATTATCATCCTACGTTCGATAATACATGTACTCTACTAAAAATATGTCGTTTGTGAACATGAAAAGCTAATCGTTGTCTCTCTCACAATCACCACCACACCTACATAGTGCTGTACATCGTATTGCCCTCTTTACACATTAACATCGGCCTCTGCATCCCTCCCACATCTTAGTAGTTCTTGGCAAGCTTTAGAAACTTCAGGAAGTACTGTCCACAATGGTTCCCAGATCTGGTCTTGGGTTTTCTGCCAGCCCCAAAGACTTGGGCATGGTAAAATAGCACTTGATTCTAAGGACTGACCCCAACAATACCCAGCCTGGTATGCTACTCTCTTAGTGTGTTGAAGTAAAGCAGCAGGTGTTGGTGGCATTAAATCGATTGATCTTCCTTTCTTTGTGAGATCTTTTCGTACCTCATCATTCTGATGTTTCACGCGTTCCAGACTTCCAACTCTTGCAATGAAAGAGTACAGCCCAGTACATGAAAAGCTTCAATGACATCTGAATAAATGCTGCTACTTCACATGCAAACTTCTTTCCAACTGAAAAAGGAAGTTTGGTTACATCCTGCAAAAGCATGCATACATGACAAATGCTTTCGATTTTTATGGAACGAGGGATTCTGATATGCCATGGGCAGATATGAAACTAAAATGCTTCCCAGTGCCAAATGCAATCCACAATTCATTAACACAAAGCTCACTGAAGAGAGCAATTGACGACAAAAGAACCTCAGTAACAACAGTTTTGATCATCACTCGTTTGTAGTTTTGTTTACCACAGTCTTGAAACAGTAACCTAGTATCTGCCTCTTCATGAGTACATGGCGAAAGATCACTTACATCTTCTCTAGGTGGATTGCAGATTACATCTTTGTCCTTGGTTGACACTATTTGTTTATCAATAATTTCAATTGCCACAGATTCAGTAGCTAGGTAGCTAAATAGTTCGACCTTAGTTTCATCAACTCGAAGGAATGATTCCCAACATGCAGGTACATTTCAATCTGACTGCACTCTTCTACGTACACCATTACCACGTTTACTGCATGTCATTGCATTAAGGCTTTCCTTGATATACTTGATATAAAGACAATATCTAATCTGCTTGTATTTTGTAGTTGTCTTTTGATGAAGAGAGTGAATACCTGCTTGGAATAGTCTGCAAATATATTGGCTGCTCCAGGTTTTAACATGTTAACTGTAGCTGCACCATCTAAAAGAACAGCATCAACATCAGGGGCCTCAGACGGTGCTTCGAAGTGGTTCTCCAGACATGTTACCAAATCTGATTTTGTTCCTGATCGCAACTTACCAAAGCTAGAGAGAGACGGGGAGTAGCTTTGGTTTTCATGACGAAACAAGTTTACGTGTTTCAGCATGAAGTCCAAGATAAATGGTCACTAGAGTTCAAGGTCTGTTGAATGATAGAATGATGTTGAGCCTTCGAAACGACGTACTGTACAGTTATACATGAGCAACCTAATATCATACTAACAAGTGTTTTCAGAGACTGGGGAACAAATTCCTGTTGGCAATCCTTATTAAAAGTCCCACTGAAGGTTGTTTTAGGCATTTTGAACACGTCTCTTCGAATAATGTTAGCGGTTTTTACAAGTATAATTGCTACATCGTCATAATCAGTATCACGTGCCTGCTTTAATGCTCGCCCGGTATCTTCACTGAAAGCTAATAGAACATCACTGCTTTGCTTTAGTGCTTTTATATCTTCGAATATGCAAGGATTCTATTTTTCAACCTAGCAGAGTGTATTCGTTCTGACATATCGACCCCACGCTGCTCCAGTCGCTCTGTGTATAGACTAGCAAGGTCAGAGAGCTTAAAAACAGAGACTACATCGTTTTCCCTGCTTTCTTCAATTTAAGAAATGAGCTTAGCGAGTGCTATGGCATGTAGCTCGTTTTCTTCACATTCCTCAACTTCAGCTAACTGTTCTTGAACTGTTTTTTTATATAATGATTCTAGGCATTTTGCATGATAGACAGCTTCTTGAGACATTAGAACTCCTGCACTTAATTTTGTGAGTAATACTTTATCTTGTTGTATTTGAGCACAGTTGCTCACGCCCTTATCCATTCCAAACGTTGAGGCTTTTTTAGCTTCATTACCAAGAAAATCATTTGTCATGGAATGCAACTGTTCTTTCACCAAAACCTCTTCTCGTACCTTTTCTAGGGATTACCTTATTTTCAAATGATTCATCCTTCCCATGCTTTCTTTTTTTTACACGTTGAAATTTAGTTATGTTGAATTTATCCTTGCATTTTGTATGCCACTTTGCTTTGCGAGCTTTGAAAGTCTCTTTCAGATCATACCCCTCTTGCAAATGAGTCACAATGATAGGGATGGGTATATGCCCGAGTTCATTAAATGTAATAATGTTATCTGCCATAGTTTCATATCCCCTTTCTTATTATCTGCAGGGCATTGCAGGCGCTCGTTTGTGTCCTGCTGACACAGAACACATTTGTCCCAGTCAATAACATTCCTTGAGTGTTCTTTGGATACAAAAGCTGTTTTATTGTTAGCTGCTTTTGATATTTTGATATAAGTACCACCAACAACACACAATACAGTACACAACAAAAACAGACTGATTGATAATGACTAATAATCATACGGCATCTTCAGATTTATGAAAGCTGCAAATAAAAATTATACAACAAATAGGATTCAATAGCTTTTACCGTTACAATATTTGAAATAAGTTTGATTTAAGGGACACAAGGCAATTTTAAAGTTTGTATCAATCATTAAAATTAGCAGCTCGATTTATTAATCGAGCATCATTTTAATTTTAAACTCCTTGACTATAATTAAATAAAATGTTGAGTTGTAAATTGTATTTGTTATTTATATACCATATGTTTAAATATATTATTGGTGCAATATATTCATCAATTAGTAACGTTATTATGCAAAAACAATTTGCTTTGACCTATTCTAATAATTAATATTAATGATTGCAGCTATGCAAGTTATGTGGAAAATCTGAGAGCTCTCCCTGTGTTTTAAGTTTGCAGTGCGTCCCTTTAAATGTGTGTGTAAAAGTGGTGGGATCGGGGGAGCGGGGTGTCAGCGTGCATATCCATCTAATATTCGGTCTGAAAAGGATTTGCACTGTAGTACTCATTCAATATCAATTACAAAATCTCACCAAGAGTGTATATTGTATTGTGACACCTGTAGGCTGTCTGTTTTTTGTCAGTATTTTTTACTTAACTCAATGATCAGTACATGTATGTACACATATGAGACTAAGATAATAGTATATTTAATCAGGATACTTGTTATAAAGCACATGCATTAATACATACCATTTAGACCATGGGCTACTCAACTTTTCGGTACCAACTCAGCTGGCAAATTTTAAATGCTACCACCTTTTAGATATATCTTAGTAAAAAAGGAATAATCAGGATAGTTTTTCTGAAACGGTAGCATAACACATTATTTTTGGGCAAAAACATGCAATTTTGAACAAAAATCGCTAAAAACTGGAATATTTTTTTAAGTATTATTATCATTGCCATATTAGGGAGCTGAAGCTACTGAAAGTTTTCTGTTATGTTCATATAAATTAAAATAATATTTGAAATGAACAAAATGTATACAGCTTGCCATTTTGGGTGGAAATCAGCAAAAAAAAAAAAGCATACAAATCTCTGATATTTGGAATAATTATTTAAAAAATATTGACACGGCCAATAAAACAAAATAGAAGCATTTAAAGTGTTTTCAGTCATCTAAAGATGTCCTGAGATATAGGTAAAATTCTAAAGGATCAGAGATTTGGAAAAACTGAGATATTTTGGGCCAAAAGTTGCAAATTTGAATCAAAATCACTTAAAACGGGATTACTTTTAAAAATATAATTCTCATTACAATATAAGTAGATTGAAAGTGCTTAAAGTTATCTGTTATATACATGTTCATGAAAACAAATATTTGGAATGAATAAAACATATAAATCTTGAAATTTTGGGGCGAAATTAACACAAAATGAATTGAATAAATATCGATAAAGGTGATCCTTTGGGAGCAACAAACCCAATTAAGAGAATAAAGCAGCAGACTCGGTTTTATTGAGTCTGTTCATGAGAAGTAATGAAAGAAGCAACACCTCTCACGCCCCCTAGCATTGCTGATTTTTGGAATAGTTATGACATTTTAAATTATGACTTAAATATAGCAAAACACAAGTCGATTGTATTATTTCTTTAAACGTAAAGATGTCATGAACTACAGAAGAGCCAGTCCTAAAGGATCAGAGATTTGAAAATGCCATTTCTTTTGGCCCGGAATATCGAAATTTAAACCAAAACTGCCGAAAACTGGACTATTTAAAATACAATTTTATTGCAATATAAGGGAGTTGAATGTTCTTTAAACATTCTATTATATTAATCTACATGAGAAAAATGTTTGGAATAAACAAAGTTTATACATCTTGACAATTTTGGAGAAGCATGAAATAAAATATTTTTGGATATTCATTTATAACAAAACAAAGTAGTTTTCAAAAATGTAAATAGACATGTATTAAGGTACAAACAAAAAGTTCCGAAGTAACTTGAAAACTGCAATAAAATTTACGAAAATTTAATATTTATTAAAATATAATTTCTTTTGAAATGAAAGGGAGCTAAAGTTTTTTTAACCTTTTCTTATTAAGTTCGTGTATATGGGGAAAAATTGCCGAACACACAAAAAAAAAAGTAAAATAGGTTAAAAAAAAAAGATTTGCATGAATATCATGTATTTGTAATGCATAGATTGAAGATATTTTTAAACGATTTTGATAAACTCAAACTCACAAATTACATATGTCAATGCCCCTGTAGTATTTCTTTTATTAAACTGTTGCAAAAAAGCATATGCCAATTAACAGAACCGAGAGAAGTGATATTTCGGTTTTGGGTTGAGAAAAACGAAATTCAGAAGTAATCGTAGTTTTAAAGAAAACTCAGCCTGGAAAATAATATACGTCTCAAAGCTATTGTAAGAGACACTCATGATATTAACATCTTTAACATAAAACTACGTTTTCATCTGCCGAATGTTGACGCATGTTAACATTCTGAATCTGGTATACATGCTACAACTAACTCCCATGCATTCACACCATGTTACAATACAGGGAAGTCTATGCTTTTTGCAAGTACAGTGTAGAGTAAGTTTCGCAAGATACATTGATAACATTCCGAAATTGTAAAGATGATGTAAAGAGTCATCTGTTATATCAGGCCTTATAACAAAGTCCAAGGTGAACCATCCCTATTCCAAAAGTGTGTAAGACTTTCCGAGGTCCTTGTTTGTACGTGGTGGTATGCACGCACATGTTGTTCTGTTGCTGCTGCATCTGTATGGGGAATACTGCTCATCAAGAGCTGACCAATTGAATCCCCAACGCTATAGGATGGACATACAACAAGCCATTATAATGAGACACTGGATTATTCAGCTTATATTGGGTTTGTATCTGTCTATAGTTATCAGACTGTGACTCATGTAAGTGGCGATAAGCATGCTTTACAACTTGAATTCCTAGAGAACTCGTCTAAAAATCTTAAATAGTATCAACACATATTTTGGAACATTCTGAGGTTACCGTTTTGCCTGTGGATGAGACGTTTTCGTAGATCAGTCTACTCAGTGTAGAATGCGGTAATGTTTCCGGGATCTGTATGTGTCCGGGATTTTTACGGAGCAAAATGAAATCGTAATTGCAACTGAATAAAATCGCAAGTATTGGAATGGAATAAGTGCAACTCTTTAAAAGTATTTTCATGAAGATCCATGAAATTGATTGAATCCATGAATATATTGCGACAAAGTTTAGCATTATATCGGTTTTATTTATAATGCCAAAAAGAAGCGAAAAAGAAGCGAAAAAGAAGCAAATCAGATTGTCAACACTGTCACTTCAAATGATTTATTATTTTTTTATCACTTTGCATTTGAATGATTATATCAGAAAATTAAATTATGATAAATGTTGTCAAGCCGAAACGTTAACAAGTATGTGTTGTTAATTGTTTTAACTATCATTAAATATTATACCAATAAGATCTAGGCCAAGTTTCACAGTGAGCACTATTGACTGTTGAGTAGTTATTGATTTTGATAAAAACAGCAAAACTTATTTCAACTTGATAACTCTTAGATTTTCAATAATTATACAAACAATTGTTTGCATTCCTATCAGTTCACAGGCTCACAGTCATGTTCATTTACTTATTCGGTAGCTTGTTTGCGCTTGCGTAAAACCTTGCTTGTTATTAACTTATATGCAGTTGATAATTATTCCATGGTCTCATTACAACGGCTTGTTGTCATTACAACGGCTTGTTGTATGCCCATCCTACTGAGTTGTGGATTGGATTGGAAAAATCTCACCATCATTTTATACTATAGACTGTTTGCCCATTTCGACAACCTGCTGTTTAAATAATATTTAAATAGCGTCTTTCAAAACATGTCTTTCAGGATGCTCTGTCCTATTGCCTTAGTGGTATCTAGCTTTTACTTTTCTGTCAGCAGTCATACATTATACTCAAACTACTTTGTAAATCTGTTGTTTTCGTTTAAGAACGATTTCCTACTCCCAAGAATTGAAGCAAAGACTGCTGTGCTAGTCTTTAAAACCTATTTGCAACATTGCCTTTGTATCTACCCTGTGTTAACTTGCATCACGGGTAACACCCTTTAGCTGCTAAGGACTATTGATCTGCCATCTTTATATAAAAACAACCTTCAAAATAGATGGTATGGTCAATTGAAATTTTCAATCAAATGCATACTTTAGGCATGAACAGTGTCAATCATAAAGTACATAACAGTAATTTAATATTATTTACGTGGACATACTATCAAAAAGAATACTTATATTGCTGAAATTGTTCCCCGTATATCGGATAAGTATGACGCAATTTTAATGACGCAATTTTAGTCAATGTTTTTTGGGGGGTGTTTTTTTTAATGTCAAATAAATTGTTCAATTTATCCAGCGAGAGCAGACGAAAAATCATTTCTAAATAAAAAAAGCCACGTTATCACATCATCCAAATTTCGAAATGCACCATTGTATAAAGGCAAGGATATTCTTTCAATGGCATGTGGTTTCGAAATAATCTCAATGTTATAGTATGATGACATTGACGGACTTTCTCTGTAAAGATATAACCGGCAACTGAGAGAATATTTTGCATAGAAACATTGCCAAACAAAACCATTTGATCATTAGCATGTCTATATTCGAAAAAATATGGTCCAAACAAAATAACTGTTCTAATAAACTGTTCATCCGAACGTTTCACCATACCACATGTTTCAGTTTAAAATGTAAGTGCACGCTTTTCATGTGTATCATTTGTATATTGAAGGCACATGGGATATAAAGAATATTTTCCTTTTTTTTAACAGTGGGGTACTTTTACAATTATGCTATACATATTGTCAGTGTGAAGGTGAATTTAACAATAGTATATAATTCAATGACGGAATCGAGGGCTGATAATCACATAGGCTTTTGCATATGTTAAATAAATAACTAGAAGGGTGTTCCACAGAACACTTTTATAGGATGCCATGTGCTTATTTAACGTTATGAGCTAGGTCAGGTTGCAGGTAAAGGTTTAATGGAAAGGGGCATAACTTTGCCGTAATGAAAGACAAAGTTATTAGACATGTGTAACGACTTTCCTTGGGGTGAAATGTAGATGTTCATGAAGTCATGAAGTTTCATGAACATAGGTTAAATACATTTTTAAGTTATGACCAAGTTCAGGTTGCATGTTAAAGCGTGACGGAAAGATGGACGAAGACGACGAATGAAGACAGGCTACGGACAAAGCGATCCCTACCTGTCTGCCATGCTACGGAGGTGACACAAAGATAAATAAAATGGAACTTTGAATTGTAACATTTCTGTGAATCATTTTTTAATATTAGCTCAATTTTTTTAATTAAAAACTTAAAAATGTACTTTATTATCTCCCTTTATAGCAACACCTTTATTACAGAGAAGTCACACGCTTATATTATTTCGTATTGTTTCGTATATCTAGAATGTAAAAAACTATATTAGTATGTAATTCGCTTAAAAGGGATAAATACATTCTAATGTGTTTGGTTATCTTTACCTTCTTCCGATAGAATGTGCGTTTAATGGTTAAATAGTTAAATGTTTGCTTCCATATGTTTTTATACGTTTTTAAGGGTTGAACTATTGAACTGATATATGTTTATATGACTTACGTAACCATTTTGAATGCAATCAAATACACACACAAAAAAAATCGTGGAGTTAATCCATGCCATACATCCATTTTTATATCAATTTAGAACATTTTCTTAAAAATTACCTCCCTTTATAAAACAATAGTTTTACACACTTAAGCTACCGAACTAAAACTACTATCCTGGCTTAAAAGAAGCGTAATACATTGACCTTTCCGAAATTGCATATTAGAATTTGCCATCTTGAGTGGTACCAATATGTCAAAATTTGGGTAGCGGCACACGGCCTAATTTAGATGAAAAGCTTTGGAGTAATATTAACATTTTTATCAGAAACTAAACAATGATGTTCATCTGTCAAACTGAAATAATTAACCATAATATTTACACAGTTGTAAGAATTACCAATTAGGTATTGGTAGTGGATTTTATTTCACTAATTAAATGAACAGAAAGAAGAATATCAGTGATTATTACATCAACATGTATCTATGATGTATTTATTCATTTGAAAATACAAATAGTATTTAAACTACCCGATGAACGTAAAAATATGGTTTTATCTTGGAAAATTATATTTTTTATCACACTTTTTTTATTTGTTTTTTACTATTAAATTTACATTTTGAGCATCAAGTGTATAATTATTGAATTTTACTATTATAGTGAAGATTTTACATTAAATTGGACAATATTTATTGACTTTTAGTGTTATTATATATCTCTAAAAAAAGGATAAAAATATCGGACAGGGAAAGCAGCATTCAAGGACGACAGTCAACCACAAAACACAAAAACAAACACGCAAACAGACAAACGAAAAGGCAAAAGTAATAAAAAATGCAAACGACATCACAAACACAAAAGGGTTGACAATAGGGCTACCGCCTTGGAACGGTCAGTGGCAAAGTAGGCCACTGGGGGCTTAAACCGGTTCTAGGGTGCACCAAACCTCACACTTACCCTACTAAAGTCAGTAGGTGAATTTTCAGGACTTTTGGCGGCCATTTTGAAGTTGGCGGCCATATTGGATTTTTTTTGCTTTTCCCTATAGCCAAAACTGTTTGATATGATGTCATCTATTACTGTGCCAAGTTTCATGCTTTTAACCCAAAGTGCACAATTCATTTAATATTTTGCACAACGGAGCTGTACTAAAACGACAAACATGAATGGCAATGTTAATAAGGAATAAAGGCATATGACATCACAAACACAAAAAGCCATTTTTATCACAATTGTCAATATTACGAATGTGAGGTATAAATCGTTGTACAACGTCATATATAATATCTCAATTTGCTTTCATGATGGCTCACTCCCATGCCGTAAGTTATGTGATAAATAGATGTGAGGTAAATTGTATTGCCCGGTAGGGGCCCCCAGGTCTTGCTGCACTCAAGTTTCCTGGTTAATGTCAATATGATTACCATATTCTACCCATAAACTGTCTGGGTACAGTGTAGGTTGAATATGATATGTGCAAACCACTCACCTTGCAGCTATGTTATATACCTACTGGCATACTGCAGAGGATGACTAATGTACAAAGGGCACAGTAACATAGACATGTTTACTCTGGCCGTTGATGTTTGATGATTAGGGTAACATGTATACAGCATATATAAACACTGTTAAGTCCAAAATTAAACACAATGTACATGATAATACTGAATCAACTACATACATATGTTAAAGAACTAAATAACGTCAAGCACAGAAGGATACCTTTACTAATGGTTTATGAACAGGCTTAATAAAACCGAGTCTGCTACTTTATTCTCTAGGTTGTGTTTGTTTCTTCCAAAGGATCTACCTTATCAGTATTATTGGGATGATAATAGGGTAAGAGTGCGGTTTGGTGCACCCTAGATCCTGATTTAGACCCCCAGCGGCTTTTTTGCCACTGACCGTTCCAAGGCGGTAGCCCTATTGTCCACCCTTTTGTGTTTGTGATGTCTTATCTTGCCTTTTATTCATCTTTAAAGTCGTTCTTAGTTTCTGTGTGTGTTGTGGCTGACTGTCATCCTTGAATGCTACTTTTCCTGTTCGATTTTTATATTTGATATCTACTTTCATTACTATAACTCTTCACAGAGGCATTCTACGAATTGAATTTGTAGTTCCAGTATAAATAATGATAGTATTATGTTGCACTTCTTTTCAAACTTGCACTCTTCTAAGAACATCGATGGCATGATACTTGGATGAAATAATGATAAAGGCGGCAGTGAGTATGTATTTGGATGTGAACTGCAAAGATTTGCCCCAAACATTTATAAAATTGGTGTCTCACATTCAAAGAATCATAGTATCAGGTGGAAGTTCAGTTAAAATAGTATATATCTTATTTTAATAAAAGGAGGATCTTAACTACGGAATTTATTAAACAAGTTTACACAAAAGGACTGATGCGATGGCTTGCTGAGGATTCATTTCATTTTTGCCAACGCGTTTAATAGCACGAATGTGACATTTTATTTATCACATAAATCACAACGTCACAATCACAATGTCATATGTAAATACCAGAAAGCGTGCCTCCACGTGATGTCATGACAATTGCATCCCAGGTAATGTTGTGTTAAATAAAGATATCATGTATATGGCATTGCCTATGTTATAGGCCTACTGGCATCCTGCATAGGCTGAATAATGAACAAAGGGCACCCCTTCTTAAATAATTTCCCGGAATCATTTTTCTAATGTTTAGTAACAGCGACTATGACTTTCCCCCAATGACCTTAAACACAATTGCAAGCTTCCTTTCCGTATAAGCTACCTACACATCAAATGTCATCCCAACATATCATCCTTAAGTAAAGTTCTTGCCTGGAAACCATTTTTCTATTTTAAGTACAGCAAACTTGACCTTGACCCTAGTAACATGAAATTGAATCCCAACCTTCCTTTCCGGATATCACCAAAGTCAGTTCCGGTATTTTATACCTAACTTAATTGATTGCCCGGTGCCATGAGTTTAACCCACCTGGCCGCCAAACACGTACCCCCAATCTAATAACCATTTTCCGTTTCCTGTACTTCCGATATAATGAGAATGTCCATTTTATGTCAGTGCTGTAAACCAGGTTTCACCAATCGAAATGAAAACATATGTAGAAGTTCCCTACACAAGTATATTAAAATAAACTTCAAACATGTGCATAACTCAGGAAAAAATCATTGGACTTGATAGTCCCGAAAATGTACGCACTGAGTCCACCTCTTGTCAGTGCTGTATATTAAGTTTCATTTCAATAGAATGGAAACTGTAGGAGAAATTAACTGCATAGGAGTTTGTAATGACACACTGAACACCAGTTGCCTTTTTCTATGTATCTCCGCTTTTCGTCGAAGAGGACAGAAAGCTCCAACAATAGGCGCATGTCCACTTCGTGTTAGTGCTATATAAGTTTTATTTCAGTCGGACTCCCATTCTTATTGCAAAAAACGGAAAGCTCGTTCAATATATACACTCAATTGGATGACAACTTCACGAGAAGCAGAATACTCTATACTTTCCGCATCCGTAATATTCGACACTTTCTTTCTTAAAGTCGAGCCCCCAATGGGTTTTGAAACCGCAGCGGTGAGAGACGAGAGGATTTTAAACTCAGCGTCTTTACCATCAACACATGGGAATAAATACTAAAAAGGGGATCCCTTGGAAGCAACAAACACAAACAAGAGAGAAAGGTAGTAGACTCGATTGTATTTAGTCTGTTCATGAGAGGTAATATAAGATACAAACCCTCTCACGCCCCCAAACACCGAATTAAGCAGTATTCTACTTTAAGATTGATGTTGCTGATCCCAAATGACCAGTAAGTAATAATACTTCTGGAAGACCAACTGCGGACTATAAGACGTTTCTTTGACCATCTTACAGAATCAACTTTAACAATCAACCTAAACACAGGTAAATTTTGTCGTGCTTTTGCAACCTTTTTAGGACATAAAGTGGGACAGGGTCAGGTTAAACCTATTGAAGCTAAGGTGAATTCTATTTCTGTAATTCCTTATCTATTATTGCGTTCTCTCGGTATGGCTCGTTCTTATTGCAAATTTTGTCGTAATTGCTCAGTCATTGCTGAACCTTTTATTAACGTATTGAGTAAAGTAAATACATTTATTTGGACGTTCAGCACCAAATTTCAATTTTCAACTTAAGTAAGCTGTTGATGCAAACAATTTTGGTGCTGCCACAAGAAAGTATGAGAAGACAACGACGGTGTTGATCATCCAGTTTATTACTTCTTTAAAAAGTTCAACAAACATCAGAAAAACTTACTCAACTATTGAACAATTTTCTTTCTCTGATCTTGGCACTACAACATTTTGAAGTATAGTTATCTTCATCTATTTCGCCGTAGTTGTATTTAATGATCATTATCCCTTCACGTTCATAATTAAAATGAAAAACATAAATTAGAGATTAATGAGGTAGAGTTTGATGTTGCAAGAGTACAATATTGAAATTAAAAATATCAGGGGAAAATATGGGTAAGATACCAAATCATTGTTATTCAATATATGTGTTGACAGTTGACATTTTTTAAAAATGTGTCATGCTGTAATATAAGCTTGTACTGAAACTGAAACAATATTGCATTGCTTATTACATGTCTTTCAAAATAATGCTTTCTTACATTATTCATCTTTTTCTCTTTAATGGGAAAGTATTACTCCTATGACTATGTTTATCTACGATGTTGCATGTATATGTTTATAATTGATTGTTAAGGTCGTTTAAAACAATATCATGTAGATATTGTGGGAGGAGTTAAATGAAGCAAAATATGGTACTCATCTATTCTAAAAGTAAAATTGGAGTATTTAGACTATTGTAGAATACTTAACCAGGAAAGACTTATAATAAAGTTGGATTAAAGGCACACTTGACAAGTTCGATGATGTAACACATAACAATAGTATTACGACTTTATACTAAACTTGAATTTTAAAGAAATACTGCATCAAATGTGTATGTATTCTGTAAGTGAATATTTAAAAAATGTGTTGATTATAAAATTGTGGTTCTTGTTTTGCATATCCTTCCTCGTTACATTTTACTCTTAAACCCTTTGTTTACACACGCAGTGTCGTGATGACTACATGTAATGTGCATGACAACATCTGAGAAGAATAACATAAAGGGACAGTCTTACCCATTTGCAGTGGTTCTATTATACGCCCGGTTATTTTGGAATCTAAATTTGTAATTTTTATTTAGTAGTCCAATTTTGGCGAGAGAACCGTCGTAATACTCCATATTTTAAAATATTCTATTGGAAATGAAACTAGCCGGAGGTAAGTCCTTTTAATCATGTTAATAAGACTGATATTATGCATTAGATTCAAATTTGTTTAATTTTGGCCTGATAAAGCTGTCTTGCTTTAACCATGTTTACTATATATTATTTTCATGTTGTGGGCAAGACCTTGTCTCACATGCAGAACAGAGTTGCAGCAAAATGACACAATCAACATGTACATTAATGTAGATGCTCGCACTTTTAATTCAAGTCTCTCTCTGAACTGCTTCGTGTTTTGTTCTAGGTAACCCTATTCAAATCGAGGTAACAACATTTATAATCAATGCAGTATTCTCTGGCGACAGAGACTAAACGCGTTTATAGTCTCGTTACATTACAAAATATCCTATTGATTATGGCAATATGTTTCTTCAATGCAGTATTCTCTGGCGACAGAGACTAAACGCGTTTCTAGTCTCGTTACATTACAAAATATCCTATTGATTATGGCAATATGT
This sequence comes from Cyrtodaria siliqua, assembly GCA_037043455.1. Taxonomy (NCBI): domain Eukaryota; kingdom Metazoa; phylum Mollusca; class Bivalvia; order Adapedonta; family Hiatellidae; genus Cyrtodaria; species Cyrtodaria siliqua. The sequence goes on along the minus strand of JAWPHD010005283.1, from coordinate 13,616 downwards.
TTCTTCATATCACCATGGACATACTTCAAATATATAATTGATTCTTTATAAATGCTTATAAAGTGTACACTAGGAACATTATTTTTAACTTCGAATTCCATTATTCTTTAAATGGAATTGCCAATACTATTCAATAACATAATACGATACTCTCACATATTGATTCCAAAATTGTTGTCAAATATCTCACAGCGGATCATTCAACTTGAGCCATTTACATAGAGCCCCGTTACATTGCAGAATGTCCTTGGTATTGAATTTTCAATGGAAAATGTGACACGATTTTAAATCATATCACCATGCACAATACAAGTACGGTATATAATTGATTCATTGTAACTGCGTACATGTTCAAAGTTAAGTAAAGTAAAATTCTTTGTGGCTTTCTAGGCTATTTTTTTTTTGTATTTATATATACACGAGCTTCGTTGTGTTTTACTTATATTGCCTATTAATGCTGCCTTGTTGGTTAGAGAATAGTTCATGATGGGGATTTCTTTATTTACACTGACCCGTTTTATTAAGATGACAGTAGGGTAAGTGTGAGGTTTGGTGCACCCTAGAACCTGGTTTAAACCCCCAGCAGCCTTTTTTGCAACTGACCTTCCAAGGCGGTATCCCTATTGTCAACCTTTTTCTGTGTTTGTGACGTCATATGCCTCTATTCCTTATTAACATTGCCGTTCATGATTGTCGTTTTGCGTGTTTAGGGGTTTACTTTGTTCTGTGAAAGCTGCATTTCTTGTTCGACTTTTATACTTATTTTAACTTATATTTACATTAGAATAATTGTTTTGATCTTTATTTATTCTTTAAATGGAATTGCCAACGCTGTTCAGTAACATAATAAACTAATGTCGAATATAGCTTTCTTATATATATCTTATCTCAAACCGTATCATTAAATGCATTGAACCAACCTACAAATACAATGTATGCAGATTATCAAAACAATACCAAATATATCTAGTAGAGAAAACTGTCATTGATTGTTTTACGTAAACAAAAATCCAAACGTGTTTTTGTTTGTTTTTTTTCTTTCTTTTTTTATCAAAATTGGTCGACCTGGCACGTTCTCGCTATATCAAGAGAAACAACATTATATTCTTTGCACAAGGCGGGTCTATGAGAACGGGATGTAGCTGAAGACATCACGCAATAACTGCATAAACACCCACCTTATTACAATAGTACCACACGTACGTGCATTATTGAATTGGAGTTTATAGTCGCACCAATAGCAAATATCATATGGCGACCTTCCAGATTCCTTTGGCTGAGTAAGACCCAGGCGCCCTTCCGAGCAATTTACATGCACTGGCGGGCACCTGGGTGCCACCACCGACGCTCCGCAAGCCAGCCGGATAACTTACTGACATAAACATTCGTGGTCCCATGAGCGTTAGAACCCAGAGCGTTGAAGAGCAAGTGATTTTAATTCAGAAACTCATACAACTCGGCCACGGAGGTCATTACCTGCGTTCATTTCAACCAGGGTATAGTATCAAACCCTGAAAAAACTCACTAAAGAGAAGATTATCACGCCGATTTACATATCTATGTATGTTTGGAAATGACTGTCTATTTTCATCAGTCATGTTTTGTTATAATGTTTGCTCTCGAAATATCTCGCGCTTTTTCCGTTCCGTATTTGGAAACTTTGCCCAGCTCATACATGTATGTATCTAACTAAAATCGTAAACGAGCCCATGCAAAAGAACATTCTCCCCCATTTCTATTGAAGGCCAAGTCAATATTAACGCAGTTAATTGAGCATCTCTTCAATCATTCGAAGAGAGATATAATGCAATTGAAGGGAGGTCTACTTCATTTGAAGAGAGCTTCAATTTAAATGAAGAGAGGTAATTCAATTGAAGAGAGGTCTAATTCAGTATTGGAATTGTACATCTCTTCAATTGAATTGAACGTCGTTTCAATTTCGTTGAACCTCTCTTCAACTGAATTAGACTAATTGAGGTTAATTTTATGTTTATTCAGCGTTGCATACATTTCGACTGTTAAATTGGTCTCGTTTGTTTGCACTTCGTGAAAGCTCTAGCTACGCCATGTTTGTTTTTATAAATTTGTTTATTTTAGCACCGTTTATTTGTACTCATATTTATCATTTCAAATACATATCTTCCAATAATCCTCCGTGCTTCAGTGCTCCAGAAACGGTCTTGAAAGATGTGTACTATTTTTCGCCGTATATACTGCATGTGTATGTTAAAAGATCTTACTAAATTACTGGAAGAAGAGCATACATGGTAGAGCACTGTTAACATATAAGTTGGAAAAAATGGTCTGTGGTGGTAATAAACTAAGGACATATACATTGTTCAAACATGCACATAAGGAGGATTTCATTAATCTATCTACAGTACCTCACATAATATAGTTATTATTATTGTGACTTTTTTTCTTCACGTAAGCATAAATTATCGTTTTAAATGTTTATATTATGATAGCCAAAATCCGAACTGAGACTGGAAGATAGAATCTAGACTGTAAAACTATTTTAGACCACATGTTATGATAGAATGTCCCATGTATTATTATATTATACCATTACTTTTAGCAAATCAAATTCTGTTACAAGGGGGTACTCCAGGCTTTTAATGGAAGTCTAGAAGTCCGACTTAAAACTAACAAACATTGATATTTTCTATTCAAAATGGTCCAAATATACACCGTTTATTTGTTAAATGATATTTTCTATTCTGAATGGTCACAACATAATGCATGACCCGACACATGACTCTTTATTTACAAGGCAATTCTGCACTGTAATATTTGCTGTTCTAGGTACTCACCGGGATTAGTTTAGTTGTTTAAGCGCGATTTAACTCAACATTTATTGTAAATTTAAATTTTAGACCTGAACAACTTAGTGCTAATACCACCGTTTTGCTGCAATGACATTTCCTTTAATCAATTCCAACATTTTTTAAATGTTAGATTTTTCGAGAAAAAGTCTCATAATTTTGATATTTCGAGACAGACTGAGAACATGATTGTTCCCAATATGAATAAACTAAGTGCCAAAGTATGTCATTCAATATTGCATAAACAATAGTATATAGATGATACTATCCAAATCTGTTGTTATGTATTTAGTAAAGTATAATTTAAAATGCACTGATTTTATAATGAAGCATTTGTTTGCAATGCCTATGACACAATATGTTTTATATACAAGTCAACACTTATGTGATAAGTAAAAATAACATATGTTCATGTGTTTGGTTAATTTGTACTTCAAATGATTCTTTACGCATACTTCTTTGAATTACTAGGATTTTACTAGATTCCTTCGCGTTTCTTTAATTTAAATGTTTAGGTGGAGATTTTTTTCATGTATCTCAGAAATTAAAGATGGGTTGCCTGAGTTTATGCAAATAATAAGATTTATAGATTTACTAAATTGGGATGTCAAAAAGTGAGTTAAAATCCATAATATGTTTTCCCGTCTCTTATATGTTTATACTGTATATAATGGCTTTTACATATTTAACTAATTATTCTTATGTTTTGAATGATATTGTATAACAAATCAACGTACTAAAAAACTGCATGTAGAAACAAAATGGGTAAAATGAATGGGTTCAAAAGTTTTCGTAGAATTGGAACCAGTAGGAGAAATGCCCACTGATGTGGATAAGAAATAGAGAAATAGATGTTAGAGTACTATTATTTTTGGAATTTGTTCGTGTAGCGAGTTTCACCTGATCAGGAAGTGTGAGATCATGAATGGCGAGAAAATTGGAAACCTTTTGCCATAAAGCAATGGGAGAAAAGGAATACAACGTGTGAACGTTATGTTCTATTGAAACAAACGTTAAAGATAAGTTAAACAAGGGTAATGTTATCTTTAAAAAATGCAGTTCGTCCTTTACAGTAAAAGAGACACAATAGGCCCGTAAATACTTTACTGCTATAGGGTCACCATTTGTACAAACTTAAGGACAACCAAACATAAAAAACCCATTTAGCATACTGATCAATGAGGGATATATTCTAATAAAGGATCATATAGATAAGAAGAATGGTGAAGGTTCCATTATATTATCCGATTGAGCTATTGTTTCTTACACACGACTATCTTCATTAGTCATCGGGAGACAAAAACAAAAAGGGATCACATTTTATAATGAATAGTCAAATTCCTTGGTGCGGTTCTGGAGAATAAGTTTTATTTGGAATATATGGAATGGACGATTTACCTATGTGTTGCTTCTGTATGTTGTCAACTATATATCAATAACTTGAAATGTGAAGCTTGATTACAATTGACCAATATGTTTCAGACAAAGTGGTTCTTAGATATTTTCCCTATATATGTAATCTATTTAAACATGTAAAATGTATATATACAAACGGAGCCAATTTAAACCAAGATGAGACAAAATACACATACATAATATTTTTCTGGGTCTAAATGAGAATGTGTCATAAAGGTATAAAAGTCGAACAGGAAATGTAGCATGCAAGGACCACAGTCAGCCAAAAGCACGCATATAAACAAACAAATATTACACAGATGAATAAAAGGCAAGATATGACATCACAAACAGAAAAGGGTTAACACTAGGGCTACCGTCTTGGAACAGTCATGGTTAAAGGGCCGCTGGGGTTTTAAACATAAGTGACGTGTGTATTTATGACAAACGATAAGAATGCACAATCAAACTAAACTTAAAGGGACGGATGGGCTCTGGGGTTATTGTGGGTGTCAATCCAAATACGAATGCAACCATCCAAATGTGTTTTATATTCATAAAAACTGGCACGCACGCACATCAAATAAGAGTCTCGCTACGCCCCTGATCAATGGCGTGGCTCCCTGTATGTCACAGCGCCCGGCGTTGCACACCATTTCCACTAAAATAAATGAATATGTGCACGACTCAATACAATTACGAAAACGTTTAAAAAGTGATCGAAGCGACCTACGATGATACCCATGTATTACACAAAATAATTAAGTATAAAAGTCGAACAGGAAATGCAGCTTTCAACGAACACAGTAAAGACAAAAAAACGCAAAAGACAAACATGGATGACAATGTTAAATAAGGAATAAAGGCGTATGACGTTACACACTCACAAAAGGGTTGACAATAGGGCTACCGCCTTGGAAAGGACAGTGGCAAAAAGGCCGCTGGTGGTTTAAACCAGGTTCTAGGGGGCACCAAACCTCACACTTACCCTCATTCATCCCAATAAAACGGGACAATGTAAATAAAGAAATCCCCGCCATGAACTATTCTGTAACCAACAAGACCGCATCAATAGGCAATATAAGTAAAAAACAAAGATGCTCGTGTGTATATAAATACAAAAAACAATAGCCTAGAAAGCCACAAAGAAGTTACTCAATGACTTGGCAGAAGCCGGAGCAACGAGGGAATAAACCATTAAGGGCATGACAAGACACGATTGCCGACAAACATCAAACGTCACCGTCCTTTTGGGCTTTAGGTAGATGTCATCATAGTGTCCACAGCCTGTCCGGTCATCGCACAATTAAAGCAAAAAGCATAGTGGCGAACTGTAAATGGGTCCACCACCGAGCATGCAGTGAGTTGCAAAATGATAGGGTCATAATCTCTTTCGATAAACCTTTTAACAAGTTTTACAAAGATAATACGAAAGAGATCACAACCAAGAATCTTACACATCTCTATAGAAGTCAGGTTGGGATAGTCCTTGTCGCAGAAGAGTTCTTAAATTACTTTTATATTTGGAAAGAAGATCAGTGTTACGATAATAAAAAAAATCAAAGGTTTTACGAAGTTTATAATAACGGTAGCCCTGATGTAGTGGCTTTTCAGTTATACAAAGATTACGAATACTAAAGTCCTCAACTCGAGTACAAGCTCTAGAAAAACGAATAAGTTATAAGACACACAGACCCCGTAAGAAGTTGCTCGGGGAACATCCCCATCTAAATGGGGATAATTACCAAATCAAAATTAAAATCATCTCTCTTGTCATATAGTTTGCTAAATATTTCACCATTTTCAATAGAGAGATGTATATCGAGAAAAGAAGCGTTAGAATCAGAAATATTAGCTTTTTTAAGTTGACAAGTTTTTGCTGTGTCACCCATCATTCGACCTTCAAGGGCATCATCTGAAAAGAGTTTGAGTGTGGACATACCAGACACTGTTGTATTATCATCGAAATGAAATTCATGGTTTGGACTATAATCATCATCGTTATCCAATAGAGTATATATACCTTGGTCAAATTTTTCTTCGAGGCTTCCTTCGTTTAAAGCACATAACAAAGCGAATCAGTAGCCTGTTTTTAATACAAATACAATTATAGTCGACATTATACATCAACTATTTTGACAAGTCTAGAATTCACATACCATTAAACCTATCTATTTAAAATGATTTGTTCGTGTATAATATTTAAAGAAAATACAGTTGTACTAAACACTGTACAATACACAAATGATGATCTTGATATATATTTTAAAAGAGTATCTTCATCGTGCGTTAGATTAAAAAGGCACTACCTATATCTACGCGATTTTTAATGTAAACTATTAAATACTCAATATTACTGCATTTATATGTATACAAAGCTATTTTATGAGTATTCTAAGAAGAAACATGGTTCGTATTCCAGTTCTGTAAATTATTTATTAGGATCAAAACAATATCTTGAATAAAATGCTGCCCTGCCGTTTTTTCCTGCCGGAGAACTACGAGTTTTTACGATTTTCTCGGACATGCGCAATGCGATTCAGTTGAACGAAAACAAACTATTCGGGCCAGTTCCGATAGTAAACGAATCGATCGGAACTCTTCCCCAATCCGACGAGACAGTTCCGATTGTAAACGAATAAGATCGGAAAATCTCCAAAATCGGCTTGTCTAAATTAATTACGAATACAATTTCAAAAATCCGATCTTTTCAATCCTGTTTTTCCCCAGCAAAACGCATATTACATGGGGTGAAATTATTGCCATTTACCTTTTCCATAGTCCTCTTTACAATTAAGTAAAGTTTATATCAGTTGGTGGACAAAAAGATATAGGTAGAGCCTCTATAACATCAACTCTTTTTTTTCTTAAAACAAAAAAAACAAAAGCAAGACATAACTTTACCAAACCTGGTTTAAACCAGCGGCCTTTTTTGTCACTGACCGTTCCAAAGCGGTATCCCTATTGTCAACCCCATACCCGTAGGTCATTCATACTGACTTACTTATGGTTTGCACATGTTGCTGTCATATACGGTATTAGTGGTTATGATTGCGACGTGGAAATGTTTGTAACAGCCAGCTTCACGTCTGATTGTCAAAGAACACCGTTTAAAATTAGCCGCATATTCTGTTTGACGGTGTCACTGTTTAGTCATATCCTAGTAGGACACTGATGAATATATTAACATCAAAGTCAGTTATTTATTTTTTTATTTAAACTATGTAACAGATGAACCCTAGAACTGTAATTTCAGGGGGCACTCTAGAGTTAAATGTTCAATTCTCAACAATCAAACCCATGAAAAGCCCTTAGCCTGAATCCTCAAGCAAAATAAATCACACCATCATAATAATCATTGGATCATACATTTCTTTGAAGACCATTAAAAAACCTATGTTTTCATACCAAATAAAAGTACCAACAAGCATTTTCTTTACAATGTTTGCCCCATATTTTTAAGATTACAACCCCCCCCCCCCCCCCCCCCCCACAACCCCACCCACCACCCCACCCTCTCAAAACAAGCTTAAAATGCAATTTTACCAATATTTCAAATGTCAATAAATAACAAAAAAAAACTTTCATCAGCATCTGCATTCATCATGCTCTTGCATATCAGGAAATGCTAAAGTGTACACAGCTTCACCGGCTTTTCAAGAAGTTATTCCAAATTCAAAATCAGCCAATTTGGCTAATTTTTGGATGTTTTTGATAGTTTCACATTTTTCTATTTATAGCCTCCAAAAAACCCAAAGAAGGGATATTCCATGATATCAAAATAAACTTATAAGAACTCAAAACTGAAAAATACAGACCACATGCACTTCATATTTATTATTAATACCATCCAGGGACCTGAAAGATGCTTAGTTGTTTTCTTTCTGATTTACACCATGGACATTCGTGCGAAACTGAGGACTGCCCCGTTAAGTGAAATGTGTCCGCTAAAAAATTTTGAAACACCCCTATTTTTCATTTCGCGAATTTATTTCGGATGTTTTGACATAAGAATCATTGCAATTGTCAAAAAATTGGCCTAACAGCACTATTTTAAGATAACACTGAAATAGCCCATTTAACAGCTTTTTTGCAAACTTTTGTTTTTCACTCTTTTTTCCTCTGTAACATGAAAAATGTCTGAAATGTGCAATCAGAAGTCATTTCCACAAATGTGCCTACTATAACCCGATTTATATGAAGCCACTATAATATGCATTTTTTTTATATTTTAATACGACATGACATAATGATGTCATATGACATGACGTCACGCCACATGCAATGCTATGTAATGTCATCTTACTATGACATCAAAATACCATAGCAACCAGTACTTAAACGGGACATTACCATTAGCAAACTGTCAACATAATGAAAGTGTTAAGGCAAACCCAAGAATTACACCAATGGTCAGTTTTTAAATGGCAAAAAGTCCACCTTGAACTTAGAAAATCCCACTAAAATTTCATATACCAACCGCAAGACACATGGGATCTTGAGATATCGCAAATTAGATAGCTAAGTTGGATCTTGAGAAATTGTAGGATATATCTCAATTTATCTTGATGATATGGCTCAAGATACATTGAGATATCTCAAGATAATTAAGATATTTCAAGACAGTTATCTCAAGATGAATTGAGATATACCTTGAGATTAACTGAGATATCTCAAGACAATTGAATTGAATTGAATGTTGTTTAACGGCTCATCAACACAGTACAGGTTATTTAGAGCCGCACCAGAGAGAGGGGAAGGATACATAGGAATCCGGGAACCTGCCCTACTCTTATTATCGAATAGATTCCTATGGTTCTTTAACGTGCTCGGAGGATAGACCGATACACGGGACCGCCCGGTTTACGTCCCCATCCGACGGACGAGGCTAAGGAAAAGTGTCTTGCCCAAGAACACACCGACGGAACTCAGTGGCACCACGGAGGATTGAACCCGGGGCCTCCGGTTACAAATCCGCCGCGCTACCGACTGCGCCACGCCAGCCCCTATCTCAAGACAAGAATCTCAAGATAAATCATGATATCTCAACATGGATATTTCAAGATAAACGATACATATATTGAGATATCTCAAGATACAGTACATCGCGAACATTACAATATACATTTTTAGTGTGTTGTTCATATTAATCTGGGTTTCGTAGTAATGCAGATTTGCCTTATCGACAAATACCATTCTAACCAAAGTATTTCTCTTTGCAAACAAACCGAATGTTAACAAACTGCGAAAATATGACGAAATACAGGCAAAATATACTTCATTTGACTGTTTTAGTAAAAAATGGTAGGACCCTTAATGGGGCACTCCACAGTTTAATGACCAATTCTCATCAATCAAACCCATGACAAGCCCTTAGCCTGAATCCTTGAGCAAAACAATTCACACCATCATTGGATTCACTTCATAATTATTATTAATACCATCCATGGACCTAAAAGATGCTTAGTTGTTTTCTTTCTGATATACATTCGTGCGAAACTGAGGACTGCACCCTCATTTTGTGGAGACTGTGGTCTAGTGGTTGAGTGTTGGACCCATGATCCAAAAGTCGTGGGTTCGATCCCCACCCTAACCATACATGTATGTGTTGTGTCCCTGAGCAAGACACTTTATCTGCATTGCTTAGTACTGGTTCTACCCAGGAAGACAATCAAGAATTAACCTTAGAAGCGAATCGCTTACAACGGTATCGAATACAGTAAGAATTTATTACATGATTGTATGCCGCCATTTTGGTTTTTCGGTGTCGTTGTTTATTTGGACTCTTCAAAGACAATTGTGAAGAGTACACAAAAATACATTCATAACTGACATTGTTGAGGTTTATTTTTTAACAGAACATATATCACAAAATGTTCACTGCGGATCGTCTTAAAACATCAAATATTGACAAGGCAATGTTGTCGCACCTATCAAAAGATTAAATACACAAAACTTACTGAAGCAATTTTTACTGTTTGTGTTTATTGTGGGAGATTGATAAACCACCTGTATAGAATTGTAGAACAAAGAATGTTTACCAATAAAACTTTGTATCCCTTACCTTTTAAAAGAATGAATAGACTTATTTAACAGTTTTCACTGTTGGCTTCGATTTATTGAATAAACAACAGGACCAAATAACGTTTATCACATTTACGTCTATATTGAATTTCGAAGACTTAAAACGCTCGCTAATGAAACATTAACAAAGGTATTTTTACAATGTGTTCATCAAAACATGAGTGATGTTTGCCAATATTGAGGAATGTGCTGAAAACATATTTTAACATGTCTGCACAAACAAAGTCTGGAATATAGATTTCGCTAAATTGTCGACACGATATTATTATCACATGATATTATTCACTATTTCAGTAGTAAGTCCAGATATAATGCTGTGTCAATGAGGGAGTCCACTCTAGACACAACGGTAGAGGCACTATAAACCTTAGTATAACACACACACAAAAAGTCATATATATTTAAGTGTGTTGAATGCTTGGAAGTTGTATAGTAGTAATATTGTTTGAAATGAACAAAATAGGTCAAGGTCATTCACATTGACCTACTGATGGTAGGAATGTGTTGCTGTCAGGTTGAGAAAGTGTGTGTGAAGTTTGAAAGCCGTATTACTTTTGGTATCTGAGAAATTCTCAATCAAAAACCTAAACTTAAAACTAATATAAGTTAACAAAGTCAGAAAAGCAGGTCATGTTTTTTTTTTAATATTGACCTACTTTTGGTAGGAATTAACTTCTGTCATGTAGAACATGTAAGAGTATATGAAGCTTGAAAGCTGTATGACTTTTGGTATCTTGAGTAATGGAATTAATCAAACAGTTTAATGCAAAACTATATGTAAATTATCTTAAATTATCTAAGTGTAAAAGTAGGTCAAGGTTGTGTTTATTCGGCTCGTATAAGCCTTGATCGATATTAAGATTATGGCCAAGTTTTGGTAAAAATCAGACGCAAAATGAAAAGATTTTTTTTTTTTATAAAATTATTGTTTATTATCTGATTAGTGGTTTTCGAACCCATCCGAGCTTTCATCGAATATTAAGACTCTGGGTAAGTTTGGAAAAGATCAAATATAAAATGAATCTGCTATACTAAGTAAAGTGTTGACATCAAAAAGTCAATGGACAAAGGATAACAGATCATGGCATAAGCCATTGGCCAGTAGAGCTAAAAACAAATTATAGGTTTGAAATACAAACCAACTGTACTGCCATCAATCTTGAGTATATCCACCTCAGCGCCAATCAGACCAAACAACAGTGGCTGGAGGATCATCCACAGTATAGCAACAACGACCATCGGCTCCTGTGGACGGAAATTTAATTTACAATATCTGTACATTGTACCGACTGATAATACACGATACAACAATACACCAGTCTACCAAATTATTTGCTTTTACAGGAAAGATTCCATTGCAAGGGACACAAGGTCACTTGTTTTTGTTTTTCTTTAAACTCGTGGTGTCCAATAAGTTTTTCTACACAATTTGCAAATCATGATTAACAAGAGCATCAAGAATTGCAGGGCAATCCATAGTCCCCCACCGGCCCAGACAAGCATTTTCCAGACATTTCGTACGATGGAGGTCAAAGATCAAGGTCAAGGTCACAATGACCTTATTTTGGTACGTGACACACCGCTATCTCAAGATGTATTCACATACCAAGTTTGGTATATCTAAGTGTTATAGTATTGAAAATACGGTCCGGCAAGCATTTTCTATGACAGAGGTCACAGTGATCTTATTGTGGTACGCGACATAACGCTATCCCAAGATGTATTCACATACCAAGTTTGGTCTCTCTAAGTGTTATAGTATTGAAATACGGTCCAGACAAGCATTTTCTATGACAGAGGTCACAGGTCAAGATGACCTTATTTTGGTACGCGACACACCGTTATCCCAAGATGTATTCACATACCAAGTTTGGTATCTCTAAGTATTATAGTATTGAAAATACGGTCCGGACAAGCATTTTCTGTGACAGAGGTCACAGTGACCTTATTTTGGTACGCGACACACCGCTATCCCAAGATGTATCCACATACCAAGTTTGGTTTCTCTAAGTGTTATAGTATTGAAAATATGGCATAATAGAGGTCAAATGTCAAGGTCAAGGTGACCTTATTTTGGTATGCGACACACCGCTATCCCAAGATGTATCCACATACCAAGTTTGGTATCTCTAAGTGTTATAGTATTGAAAATATGGTCCAGACAAGCATTTTCTATGACAGAGGTCACAGGTCAAGGTCACAATGACCTTATTTTAATATGCGACACACCGCTATCCCAAGATGTATTCACATACCAAGTTTGGTATCTCTAAGTGTTATAGTATTGAAAATACGGTCTGGACAAGCATTTTCTATGACAGAGGTCACAGGTAAAGGTCACAATGACCTTATTTTGGTATGCGACACACCGCTATCCCAAGATGTATTCACATACCAAGTTTGGTATCTCAAAGTCTTATAGTATTGAAAACATGGCCCGAACAAGCATTCAAAAAGACGGATGGAAGGACGGATGGAAGGACGGACGGAAGGACGAGGTGCAAACCTATAGTTCAAAGCAAATTGTTTTTGTACATTACTTTGTTGATTATATTGCATCAATAATATATTTAAACCTTTGGATGAAGGCGGGGGATAATTTAAATTAGCTGGGCCAATCTGATTATCTTTTTGACTTGCTAATGTGCACTTTTCCATAATTACAAACATACAAAATATAAATAAGCTTGTACCGTTTACTATTCATTGGTGTGAGATAGGTGATGCACATTAATTTTACAAGTTATATAAATACCCCACCCGCAGCCAAACAGTCTTCCTTCCTCCACTTGATTGCTGACACAAATGCCAGGGTGAGACAAACTAGGGATCAAGCACCAGGGAACTCCAAGTTACTGCTGTCCGATGTAGACAAAAAAAGTTGCATTTAGAAAAAGGACACAACTGCGATGATGCAGACTTTTTAATCGCAGTACACTTTGTAAGAAATTAATAAATGTTGAAGATCTTCTTTGAAAAATTCAGTACTGTATTTTAAACGTAAAGAGTTCGCAAAATGTTGCATCCTAAGTTTGCTCACAATGCGTACTCTGTCAATATTGAAACTTTGAAGGAGTACTATTTGCTGTGTTTTGTGTTGTTTTAGTCTTTTTTCCGAATGGAAAGGTCTTACGTAGCCATGTGCCATTCGATTAACAGCAGCATATTGTACATACAATATATAGCGGAAATTCCCGAGTTGCGTTTCCTTTTCGCTTCAGTATAAAATGTTTAGTAGAACACACTGATTGTATTAGGACTTGCCACATAAGTAGGTATAGAGGAAGAATTTTTGGGTGGGGTTACTAACGG